>CAIGRB010081074.1:48950-79747 GCA_903798255.1 Fraxinus quadrangulata | reverse complement strand
AAATTTTTTTTTTTTTTTTGTGTTAGTTCATATAATACATATTATATATGATATATACATTTTTTTTGTAGTATATCATAAAATATTTTAATATAATGGGTAAATATGATTTTTCCTTCTCAAACATGAAAATTAATTGTCGAACGAATCACATGGTGAGTAGGTACCATAAGTCTAATGTTTCCCATCATGAAAAATTGTTTAATTCGACCACGTTTGATGTTAATACGCTCGTAAAAAAATTATATGTAAGGGCCTCATGATAAACTGTCGCCTAGGGCCTCAAAATTTTTAGGGCCGACCCTGCATGTACTAAACAGATGGCACGTTAACAAAATTTTAAAACGGTCGGTTCAATTAGTTTGAGTTGCATCAAAATTGATAGCTTGAGAAGTTGAATGTATCACATTCGTATAGTCCAGACACGAAGGATGAAGGAAATCGAGTTTCGAATAGTTGAAATGTCAATTGCCCGTGTGTTAATCTTGTTTTGTTATTTATAAACCCATTGAGAGCCTCCAATTATTAAAATAAGCTACTAATTAATTATTTGATGAGATTATTCCAACAGGATTAATCAAGAACACAACAATAAATTAAACTACTATTCTTTGAATTAAAAATAAATGAATAATGGTCTTATCTTCATCCAATACAATAAAGAGTGTCTAGCATACTTTTGTATAAATTAAACAAGGATTTATGAAAAAACATCTCTCGGAATAATGGACAATAGAAATTTGATAAATCAATTTTTTGGTCTTGAATCTTGAATCCGAGCCTTGAATCTTCAATTCTTTGTGTTAATTGCCTTGAATCCTCTTGCTAGATGTGTTCTCTATGCTATAATATGATGTGATACATTTTTTGCCTCAAGAAGTAGGTTTAAGTAGCTGCTAGGAGTTGATACCATAAAAAAATTAGCAAAATAATGAAACTAGAACGTCAGCCCAGAAAATGAACCATGCGCATCCCTTTGCCCACTGATGGCTTGATCATGTTGATCTCGGGTTGACCAAACACTAATGGGTGCGTGTATTTTGCAATTGGTCCCTAAACTTTCTTAGGGCATTAATTTGTCCTAGCGTACTAGTTCAATCCTAAATCTTCCTTTTGCATCCAATTTACTCACCACATTCTCCAATAGTCGATATGCGGTCCGATCAACTTTTTAAAGTTTGTACTTTTGTCTCTGAACTTCGAACTTTTTCCCTTTTCGTTCATTTTTCATTCCTTTCTTTCAATTCCAACATTTTTGCATCACGTTTTACCTAGCAACACATTTTACATAAAGTTAAGTTATAACTCATTAGAATCAACAACAAATACTTCGATTTAACGGCCTAGATAATTTTACAAAATACACTTATCAATTACAACACAAGAACAAATGACAGCTTAATATTTAACTTTCCCATCCTATTTCTTATAAATTTTCTGAAATCAACCACTGTTATTCCCTCCAAATGGGATGGTTTTGACCTAATAGCTAAGATCAACTAGAACAAGCTTGTCATCCTCTGACTTCTCTTCACAGTCTCGTTTCTGTGCATTGGCATCCCATTTCCATCGTGTTAGATACATTCGTCTCCAAGTTAAACAATTTAGCTTTTGTTTTACGTTTGGAGAGTTTAAATTTTTGACAATTTTTTCACACAATCAACACTTGCCTACACACAAAACATTGACAATCATGTCAAAAGTAGAGTATACAAGTGTCATTTTCCCAAATTTATTGATGTTAAGTCCCAGTCTCCAAAGGATGTTGTCTACAGAAACTTTATTGCACACATTCCATACTCTGCTATTCCCAAGGATTCTCCTTAGAATAGACAAAGACCAAAGCAACTCCCAAGACCAAAGTCCACATTTTCCACATCATTTTTGTACACCGGTCAATTCGAACTAGACATGAAATTGACATAATAATTTGGTATTCTTGTCCAATCACATTTAACAGAATAACTATAAGACATCAACCTAAAACTATTGATTACTGAGGTGTGTAGCTGCTGCTTTGATATTCTTGAGTGTTTAATCTGCTTAGATTTGACCACACGAGGGAATTTATGCACTAAACAAAAATATGCACAATACCAAGAAGCAGATTAAACACTCAAGACGGTAGTACAGTACCAAGATAGCCTATATCGAAAAGATATTATTAAACCAAAAGGCAAAATAAGCATACCTATAAATTGCAATCATGAAATAAGACTAGACCCATAAGCATGTTGTGCCATTATTAGAGGTGTCAAACGAGTCGAGCGGCTCGTCGGCTCGACTCGTCAAAACCCGGCTCTTGAGCCGCTCGGGCTCGTCAAAAGACGAGCTCGAGTCCGAGCCGAGCGGGCTGGCTCATCAGGTTCGGCTCGTCAAAAAACGAGCGGCTCGTGGGCTCAAGGTAATTTTTTTTTTTTTAAATAGTTTATCTTTAAATAAAAAAAATCGAGTCGCGAGCTAACGAGCCACGGGCTCGTGGGCCGAGCCGAGCTGGGGTATTTGTAATGAACCGAGCTCGTGGGTATATGGCCGGTTCGGCCCATTGCCACCACTACCTCTACCCAGCAGACAATAGATGAACTATCGCACTCATCTGATTACAAATTATACACACGTATAANTACAAAACGAGCACGAGCTCGGCTCGTCAGCTCATGGTATATGGGCCGAGCCGGCTCCCATTGCCACCACTAGATATTATACATGAGAACTCTGTAATTAATGAACCGACGGATTTTGCTAAGTGATTATAACAAATAAATAGTGAGAATGACATTTTTATGAAACAAATACTTAGGAATTGAGATTCCACCTTCCTTCAAAAACCTCTGAGCGCCATCAAGAGACTCGGGTGAGAGCGTATTATCACCAAAAGATCCAAGCATTTCACTGACCTTAGGCTACCAAAAATAAATAAATTTGAATTGATATAATTTTTAGGAGCGCATAAGATGTAAGCAATTTTTTTTCATTGGAATTTACTCCATGACTATCCACATACCAAAATGTCAGCTTTCTTAGGAGCATCCCATTGCCGCATGTCACTAGAGACTGTTGGAAAAATTGACTTAGTGTGCTATTTTCGGCATAATTTTCAGTGGGATCTATTCAGTTTGGAAGATTAAGGTTGATTTGTGTTCTCCCCTATGAGGATATCGAAATTATATATTTACTTTACAAAAATGATAAGCGGGTGAATGAGAAATTGAAGCTCAAAGTGATGAATTTGAAGAGGTTAACATTTTTGATGAAAAACTTATTTTTGTCCCACATAAGAAGTTTACAAAGCTAAATACCATTTTATATATGACTACACTTTAAAAGTGTGTAATCATGTATAATATAGAGGCTCTCTGCACATACGCACTCAGTGAGTGCAAATCAAGGATCGAAATTGAGTGTTCTCACAAAAATTCATTTCGCCAAAGTAAAAACGAAGTGCTCGATTTTTTTACAAACGCTTGTGCGAATCCTAAAGCACCTACGGTGAAGAGGGGATTCTGTTTTAAGGACACTATGTAATACACATACCTCGATTTGTAAATTTTTGTTTTATTTTAACCATTATTATTTTCTACAATTTTATTTCATGTTTGTAATTTTCTGAAATAATAAAATATTATCATCGCTGCTGCAGTTTCTTTTGTTCAGTATACTTCATATTGTATTTTGCAATATTATTTGATTCAACAGAGGCTATAGTAACAAGTTTCTCCTAGCCCTCTAGCTTAACCAAACTCTGTTTCGATAATGTGGCATTATTAGTAGCATATTTTATTTTTATGAAAAAATAAATATATAAACTTTAACTCTTACATGAAGTGTTACGACTGCATTTGGATTATCCATAAGAGGCTGTAACTGGAGTTCAGAGAAAAAGGATGCAACTCTAGGTGTGAGGGAAAAAATCCTATTAAAAAAAAAAATGGAAGAAAAAAAAATGTAAAGTAAAAAATAAAATTTAAGATGAAAAATAAATTAGACACATTAGACACATTACTCACCTGCAAGGGTGATTGTAAATAACCTCTGTATCCGAGCTGGTAGAATACAATTAAAAAGTCAGACAAATAAGATGTGACTAGGTCAGACTTTTTAATTATTTTTAGATAATTAGGTCAACCAAATAAATTTTATCCTAAGTTTGAGTACCATAGTTTGTAAATAGAAAGCAATAAATAACACGGATAAGATCACGGAGAAAACCTTTCGCAAAAGATCAAAAACTCCGAGCACTTTGTCGGTCAACAATCCACTATAAACGATGAGACTTATAGTATGATCTAGATCCAACTAACCTTTAGTCCCCTCTGACCTTCTTCCTGTAATCACCTTGACCCTCCTGGACTGTGTGCTTCTTGCAATAGTACCAGACCCCTGGCACCGTTTATCTCCTGTGGACCTCCAAGAATGAACATTATTCTTCACTATCGGAACTCCAAATGCCTCTTCCCAAAACTCCAGTAACTCTAAAGGCTAATTGGGGAAGCTAGATTTGTTGTTTGATTAATGATCTTTTGTGTTTTGATCTGTGGTTGAATGTGAAGGTTTATACCTCGATCAACAAATCAAAGTTTGGATGAATTTATGGCTCAAATAATATGGTGGTTGAATCTTGGAATCAATGAAACATTTGAGATGAATGATCTCTATGAAAAAATTATGCTTCAACACACTTTGAGACGTTCATGAGGTTAGAAATTTATAATGGGTAGTGTTTGAGATGATAATAATTAAGAAATATGTTCAAATTGAATCAGGTCGTTGGCCATATCAATACGTTGCTTGAGCATCAGGCTAGAGCCAAGCTAGCAACGTGATTTTACTTTTGCCGCTCGAGCGCCAAGCCAGCGCCAGACAAGCATCAGCTGAACAATCGTTTGTATAACTTTCTCCCTCGATATTGGATTGAGGCGATTCAAAGTGCGTTGAAAAACTAACTCAAAGGGCTACAATTCTACTATAGTAACATTCTCAAAATCCGAATGTTTTGAAAAATGCGTTGCAATTTACGACTAAGAACGTGGAGCATAACTTGTGCGGCTATTTGCATTCTTTAAACTTTTAATTGCATTTCCTTGATCATATGTGATCTTTTTGGACATTTTTGAAATCTTGAACTCTTTTAAGATCTATACTATCAATCTTTAACTATTTTGATTTTGATTACAATTCAATAAACTCTTAATAAAATTCAGGTAGGACTTGATTTTGACTAAAAAAATTTGTCAATTACAAATTGTCAATTATGTAATTCGGACTAAACAATCTCCCCATATGACATTCCATGAAAAAAATCATTTATTTCAGAGTCAAATCTAAAATAGCCTAACTACCCAAAACTTAATTCCCAAACTTTAACTAGTCACTTGTTTCTTGAAACATGTGAAGACAATAATACTAAGTGAAAGCAAGAGAAAACCAACAATTAAATAATATATAACTAAGTCATATAAACAACATAAGTAAAACATGTGTAATACCAAAACATGCAATACATCGTGTAATAATAAATTAGAAATAGTATATAGAAAATTAATATCAGTATTGACACAACACACAACACAATATCAATAGTAAAAATTCAAGTGAAAATCAGTCAAAAAAATATCACTTCTTCCCTTAACTCATAGACTACCCAACTCTCCAGAAATAAATACTCTCTCTCAATTTTTGTCATGAATAACAAAGAAAAATAAGTAATGTAATGATGAATAACATGGAGATGAAAGAGTAAAAAAATATGCACATATAAAAATATGTAAATTTTTTACAAAACATGTGATGAGAGATAAAATGATGTAGAATAGGAGGAAAAAGCAGAAAGACAGGAGAAAGAAACAGGGGAAAGAAAGAAGTCGTGAAGAAAGGAGATAGAAGAAGAAATGAGAAGGGGGAGGGGAAACGTGACAGCTGCCAATCACAATTTTCATTCAATCATTGTCTAATTCAATTAATAATGAAAAATCCAATAAATAGCAAAAACCTAACTTGAAGGGCATGGACCACCCCGCTACTACAAGCCCAATAATAAAAATAAAAATAATAAGTCCAATAACAATAAAATAAATTTCGATCTCGATGATGTCCGCATGAACTCTCCTGAGGTGAGAGAAAAACTCGAACCCATCAAGTGGATAAACTTCTACCACGGGAGACGATCTTTCATAAGATGATAAACTTCTACCACGGGGGACGATCTTTCGTAAGAACCAAATATCTAAACTCAACAAATAATGTCAACGCCAATTGTAAATGATCTCCAAGAATATGATCTAACCATGGTGACCTGGCATATGAAGATCTTGCTGACTCAAATAAAGGCCCAACACGTTGCTGAAGTTTCTTTCTGAGAATCCATGGACAATCAAAATTAGGTGGATCGACCCAACAAACAAGGAAGTCCTAAATTTCGTCATCATTGGTCAATACAACATGTTCATCTAAAGTAACATAAATCTTATCTTTGTGTGCTGTAATAGGAAGTATTGGAGTAGACATAACAAAAGATTCAATGTAGGAGCTCCTATGCGGAGGTAGAAAAAGGATCATTAGATGAGTGAAAATAGCATTTGTAAGTAACGAAGTTCTTAGCAGTTAAAATAGAGTGGTGGCCCAAATGTGATAAAAGGTCAATGACGTGTATTTGGACCAACATGCTTTAAACTTTTAAAATGATCAGTACCATGGGCTTGCAATATAACATAATCCCCAATATTAAATTCAAAATGTCGTTTATGCAAATCATCTTGAAATTTATATAGTGCATTACTTGTTTCAAGTCGTTTATTGATCTCAATATGTAAATTATGAAGATAATGTACAAAATTCTTCAGCTAACATCGACACACTAGCATGTGGGGACATGTGAATAAGGTCTAAAGGTTTCATAGGCTCATAACCATGAATAATTTCAAAGGGACTCGTATTTATAGACCGATTCACAGAATTTTGATATATAATTTGAACTATTGGTACAATCAAATCCCAATTCCCAAGATTTCCCTTGAAAGTGACATGTTTATGCAAATCAATAGCACCTTGATGTTGGATAAGGGTACGGTATACAACACTTGACTGAGAGGTATCAGGAATAAGGGGTATAATACTACCTAAGGAGGTGTTCGCACTATCATCCACGTCATCAAATTCTTCAAGTTTAGGTTCATATACTTGATCTTCTAATCGGTCATCTATTATATCCTTTCGTTCTTCAATGACTAATGCTCGGCTAGGACATTTGGAAGAGATTTGGTCAAAGTCCTTACAGTTGAGGCACTGCAAGTGAGAAGAAGTCCTTGGAATTTAAGAAGTTGTACCCTTATTTTCGAACACAGGAGGAACATTTGACGAGTGAGGTCTCCTAATAGACTTAAGAGGAAGCGATGCTGATGAGATAGATATATGGTAGTCACTATGCTTTTCATATGGAGTACCGATAATTAACTCATAATCTCTGGCTAAAGAGTAAACGTGATCAAGAGTAGTGACACCTCGAAAGAAAAGCTAATGCCTAAGATCATCTCTTAAACCTTATCTAAACCTACTCAAAGTCAGGGTCTCATCCTCAATGACATGGTATTTTATTTGAAATTCCTCAAATTGAGCAATATACTCGGTCACTGACCGATTCTCTTGTTTAAGGGTAGTCCATTGAGTAAAAATTTCAAAACCACATCAAAGGTAGGAGCACCTACTTTGTTGTTTCTAGAGAAACGCTCCTTATGACGTGGAAGAGAATGAGTACTATGATAGTCATGACATCGTTTTCGTTCAGGAATCCAATTCCCATCCCTACAGTTGTGTCGAAAATATTTTTGATCACCTTGTCGACAACGATTTTGTCTATTATAAGACACTTCAAAATTATCAACACCAGTCGAATGATTAATTTGCTTGAACTTGTTCATACTAGTAGTTATGCTCTTTCTCTCTTCAAGATTAGCAACCATCTCAGTTCGGAAGTCGCTAATTGAGTTTGGAACTGCTGTTGGTTAGTGGCAAGTTATGCTAATTGTTTGGTGAGGGCATCAAATTGGGATGAGTCCATGGTCAGGTTATTGGAACTAGATATGATAAGATGATCATACGCAACTGCATGCACTGTATTAGCTGATAAATGACATGAAATTGAGAGATCAATGAACAATAAGAGCAAGTAATGAAAACTTACAACATGAACATTTAACAATTTTTTTTAATTTTTTTTCGGGGATGATGTAAATTCAAATACGGCAAGCTAATACTGCTGATACATGTAAAATAATAAAGCAATGTCAAATACGATTCAGCAACTTAGTCACATAAAATAAGTGAGAATATATCACAGTTAGGAATTAAATAAGTAGGATAAAAGTGGGAGTATAACACGATTAGTGATTTAGTGACGTGAATTGTAGGTAAATGTGGAATAATAGCAACACAAAAATTTAATTGATGCAAATTTTAAACGAACATGAATGTAAACTAAGGATAAAAAATAATAGCTTCCCTGTTGTTCGCCGAATTAATTGAACGCCAGATAATTGATCTCCAAGGACAAATAAACAATAGCTCTCGTTGTGTTCGTCGAAAGAATTGAACCGATCAGTAGGTCAAGAGAGGTACCTGCAAAGATGTTAGAAAAAATACCTTTTTTTTTAAAAAAACTCAAAGTAAATTACAATTGATAACAAAAATGGATACCCAAGGCCCAATTACCAAATCAAAGTAACTAAACAAACATGGGGGGTCCAAATTGAAAATCAGAGACTTTTTTTTTTCACCCTTTCTTTCTTTTTTGTTCCCATTTTTTTAAAAATTAAAAGTAAATTACAAAAATAGGGCCAAAATCGAGCCCAAAAACAAAATTTATGAACCAGTCCCAATACGAAGGTAGAGCCCAAATGAAAAATTAAATTGAAACCTAGGCCCAAATTTAAACTAACAATAAACCAAATTACAAGGCCCATAATATTAATTAGATCCCAAGTGAAAATCAAATGCTCAGGCTCACAATATTACGGTCCAAGTTGAAAAATCCCAATTGAAATCAAAACCTACTGCAATCAAACAGAATTCCAGCGGAGAAGGGAAGAGGAGTCGGGGATAGCGGTGGTGACGGCGTCGACGCTGTGAGGATGACCGATGGTTGGTGTCCTTGGGTGCCATGAATGGAGGTGATGAGAGAAGATTGGCGAGTGAGAGAAAGCGAGCGGTAGGTGCGGGAAGTGTCTAGGCTCGGGTCGACGGTGTTGTTGTGGTTTTATTGAGAGGTTTCGGTGACTGTGAAGTTGTTTTCTTTTCCTTTTTTTTTGTTCGTATGCGGCTCGGAATGTTAGCAGCAACTGAATTTGCGAGGGGTTATGGAAATTAGGGGCGGCAGCGGCACTAGTTTTGGCGATATATTAGCCTACAAAATACAACTAGTTTCTGTTCCGCCTATTGTAACGATTTTTTTCGTACAGAGAAGGTCTTGGAACAATAAAATGAAAGTGGTAATTACATGAAACCAAACTTTTCAAGATTCAAATTCAAAAATCAGATTTCAAGTTTTAATTTTCAAAAATCAAATATTTTATATATAGATACATATTTTTAANAATAATAATAATAATATTATAAAAATTAATTTATACTTACCCCACCCCAATTTAAATCCCTAATTTCTTGTGAATCGTTCACCACCACAGAATTCACCTCAACAACTCTATCTTCAATCTCTCGTGGCATAGCTACCTTTACCACCGCCGGAGGTTTCTCCACAACAGCGCTAATCCCAATCGAAGTTGGTATTGATGTAAATTTCGACGACCGACACTTCCTCCCCTCTTCTCTCTATCTCTCCATTCTCCATTTCGATTCATCGCATCTCCACCTCCATCCGCCTCTCGCAGCTGCTTTGCCCCGACACACTCTCTACCCTCACTGTTCTTTTCCTTTTTTTTATTTGGTGGTTGTGGAATGTGGTCTCGGTGTAGATCCGTAAATGACTTGACGGTGGATGGGGACTGTTGTTCTGGCGTGCAGTTGGTTGGAGGTTGGTGTCTGTGCGTGCGGCGCCGTGGTTTGGCGGTGGATAGGGCGCTGCATGCGTGTGGTAGGTGTCGGAGTGGAGTTGGTGTTGGCACTAGGGGGTTTTCTACTTTTTGTTGTTGGTGGTGGCGGCGATTTGGTGGCAGTTTGTAAATGGTGGCGGTGTTTTTAGTTGGTGGTGGTGCTGACAGTGGCGGTGCCAGTGAGGTGGTGGTGGTGCTGTGGGTGCAGTTGTGCTGACAGTGGTGGTGTTTTTAGTTTTTTCTGGTTTTGTTTTGCAAATGGTTTGTGTTTTAGTGGTTCTTGTTGTGGTGGTTGTTCAATGGTGGTGGTGCGATGATAGGTTGTTGTTGGTCACGATGGGCAGTGACGGTGGCCGTGGTGGTGCATTTTTGTTGGCGGTGGTGCATTTCTGTTGATGGTGGAGGTGGATCTCGTGGTGGCTATTTGTTGGTGATGATGTCATGGTGGTGGTGCTGCTGTTATGGTGGCGGTGGTGAGCGGTTGATGATGGTCACAAGTTGAGGTGGTGGTCGTCCTATGTGACCCATTAGTTAACCTGTGACCAATTATTTAACTTTGATCCTTAAAATTTAAAATTTGATAATTTGTAATCTTAAAGTTCGAACTGTGACTCACAATTGATTGAAATTGTGACTCAAAAATAAATTGTGACCGAAAAATAAATTGTGACCTATAAAATTTTTGATTTGTGACCTCGAATAAATTTGTGATTTTATAATTCGGTAATTTGTGATTAAAATATAATTACCAACCATTTTGTTATCCGTAACTTAAAAATTATATAATCTGTGACTGTGAAAAAATCTGTGACTAACTAATTTGGAAGTCTGTGACCGTTTGATCTATAAATTTTGATTTGTGACCAACTAATTTTGAAATCTGTGACCAATTCATTAATTGTGACCTACAAAATTTTTGAACTGTGACCGTAAAATAGTCGCCGGAACGATCACCGGAATAGTAATCGGAATCAGAGCAATCATCAGAATGATCGCCGGAATAGTCGCCAGTATCCGAGTAGTCGTCGGAACGGTCGCGGGAGCGGTATGGGTGATGGAGGTAGGGTGGGTTAATTTTATAGATATATAATTGTTTTTTTAAAATAATATCACGATCAGTTATTTGCTTATTTATACCAATATAATTTACAAACAAATTTTTTTTTCACATAACTTATTTTGAACCTAAATGGAATATATTGTATAAACTATATGAAAAAGGCCTACAACACACGATATTCAAACAAGATTCTACAAAACATCAAAAGATCAGAAAGTAAACTTGCAGAAAATTAAAGACTGAATATAGAATTATTTCGGTCTAAGTCCCGGAGGTTCAACGACCGGATCTAACGCCTACATCCTCTGTCGAGTATCCAAATAATGGATATTTGCTCGGTTGCACTATTAAGCCCAAAATGGCAACAAGTTACAAATTGTTCTTCCAAACACAAGAGAAAATCACATAACACTTATCTCTTTCACATTGAACTGCAGATCTAAAAGGAATCACACAAGAAATTCCACAACAGCCGATTGAAATCGTGACTTCAAGAAAACCCTTATTCTCACAGAGATCATTCAGATAAATAGATTACAGAAGCTAACAACTAATATGATATCAGTTTACAAGTTCAACTTGAGAGATGAAGAACACGAAGGACCAAACCCTAATCTACAAGAACACGGGCACTCTCAGAAGAACCCAGAAGACGGAAGAACTCAAAAGGCAGAACCAAGTGAAAAATATCTGCACAATACACGTATATATATCTCACACCATCAAAATAATAATCCAAGGGCCAGAGATAAACCACATGTCACCATCTCATAATAATTGCACCATTAAGAAAAACGGGTTAATTAAAAACACGACTTTGAGCCAATTTTTGGGAGCACATCATAGATCAAAGGTTGGAGCCTCAACAATCTCCACCTTACTACCAGAAAATTGAGTTAATAAGTGCAGCCAAGAGCAAAACATCACCAATTATTTTTTATTTACTCCAAGTACCTATTTAACATCACATAGTATCAATAGATAATAACTTCAAACAGTTAGGAAACTTGTTTAAATGTATTATCTTAGTTCTCATATCTGAGGGATTGAACTGGGTAGGAATTTTACCAATTTTCATAATTCCTTTTGATATAATATCTCTGATGAAATGATATTTAATGTCTATATGTTTAGTCCTATCATAAAACAAGAGATTTTTACTTAAGTGCATGGCACTTTGGTTATCAAAATACAAAATTGCATTTTCATCAACANATTTAATATTATGTGTTTAGTCCTATCATGAAACATGAGATTTTTACTCATGTATAACACTTTGGTTATCTGAGTACATAGTTGCATTTTCATCAACAAAATCAAGTTCATTTAGCAATCTACTTAGCCAAATCCCTTCTTTAACAGCATTAGAAGCAACAATGTATTCTACTTCAGTTGAGGATAGAGCAACTATCTTTTATAATTGAGATTTCGAGCTTATAGCAGTATCACAGAGTAAAAAAAATAAGTAGAAGTAGACTTTCTGTTATCTCTATCTCCATAATCAGTAAGCCCATTTAACATAATTCCTCTTTTGTCCATTTTAAACACAAGACCTAAATTGAAAGTACCTTTCAAGTATCTTAAAATCCATTTTAAAGCATTTTAGTGTTCTTCTCCTGGATTACTCATAAATCTACTAAGTATACTAATACTATGAGGAAGGTCAAGTCTTTTACAAACCATTAGATACAAAACAAATCCAATAACATTTGTATATAGAATTTTAGACATTCTAGCAAATTCTTCACCCGTTTTAAAAAAACATTCAAATGAAAGTTTAAAATGATTTGAAAGAGGTAAAGTAACAAGTTTACTGTCAAATATGTTAAATTGTTTCAGAAGTTTTACCATATAATCATGTTGATGCAACAACAACATGTCTTTATCTCTATTTCTAAAAATCTGCATACCAATGATCTTCTTGACTGAACCAAGATCCTTCATATCAAATTCAGATTTCAACTTGTGTTTGACATCTTTAATTTCAGATTTATTACATCTTGCAAGTAACATATGATCAATATAGAGAACTAAGTACAAAGAACTTTTACTTACTTTCTTTACCTTTATAGTAGAGACAAACAACATAATTGCTTCTTTGAAAACCATGTTCCAAAACAAAAGTATCAAACTTTTTATACCATTGTCTCGGGACTTCTTTAAGACCATAAAGAGATTTTTTAATAGACATACAACATTTTTAGGATTACCTTTAATAAAACCAACATGTTATCTCATATAGAGATTTTCATCTAAATCACCATAGAGAAAAACAGTTTTAACATCTAATTGATCAAGTTCCTATCTAAATTGAACAACAATGGCAAGAATGCATCTTATGGTGGTATATTTAACAACAGGGAAAAAATTTCAGTATAGTCAACACATTCCTTTTGTATAAACCCTTTAGCTACCAATCTAGCTTTATATCTAACATTTTTATTTCCCCCTTCACCTTCCTTTATCTTATAGATCCACTTGCAATCAATTAGCTTTTGGTTTTTAAGTTTTTTAACCAATTTCGAGGTCTTATTTTTAAGGAATGAACTCATTTTATCATCCATATCAGCTTTCCAAAGTACATAATCTTTATAGTTTATGGCATTATCATAGGAGTTAGGTTCATTCTCAAATTGGTCTTGATAAGTAAATAATGAAACAAAATCATCATAGTCAAACCCTACAGGAGGTCTAATATGCCTCATTTTTCTATCTCTTGTGAGTTGGTATTCATCAAGAGGTAGAGGAGCACAACTATGTTCATCTTCAATTTCAGGAATATTATCATTTTCAATAGGGACATCATTTTCAACCAGATCAGATTCATCAGCAGCAAGTGCAGGTGTTTCTTTTTCATTTAAAGAAGACTCCACCTCAATTTGAACATATTTTTCAATCAAATTATTTTCTTTCCCTTCCAAACATGGCATAATAGACTCATTGAAAATAACTTCTCTTCTAACAATCACCCCATAGCATTTCTCATTCTTAACAATCAGGCTCTGATACCACTTAAATGGCCCACAACACATGATATTCAAACAAGATTCTACAAAACATCAAAAGATCAGAAAGTAAACTTGCAGAAAATTAAAGATTGAACACAAAATTATTTCGGCCTAAGCCCCGGAGGTTCAACGACCGGATTTAACGCCTACATCCCCTGTTGAGTATCCAAATAATGGATATTCGCTCGGTTGCACTATTAAGCCCAAAATGGTAACAAGTTACAAATTGTTCTTCCAAATACAAGAGAAAAGCACACAACACTTATCTCTTTCACATTGAACTGCAGATCTAAAATGAATCACACAAGAAACCCCACAACAGTAGACTGAAATCGTGACTTCAAAAAAACCCTTATTCTCACAGCAATCATTTAGATAAACAGATTACAGAGGCTAACAACTAATATGATCCCAGTTTACAAGTTCAACGTGAGAGATGAAGAACACGAAGGACTAAACTCTAATCTACAAGAATAAGGGCACTTTCAGAAGAACCCAGAAGACGGAAGAACTCAAAAGGCAGTACTAAGTGAAAAATATCTGCACAATGCACGTATATATATCTCACAACATCAAAGCAATAATCCAAGGGCCAGAGATAAACCACGTGTCACCATCTCATAATAAGTGCACTATTAAGAAAAAGGGGTTCAGCAGAAACACGACTTTGAGCCAATTTTTGGGAACACATCATAGATCAATGGTTCGAGCCTCAACACTACACATATGTGAAAAATACCACTAAACTCTTAAATCAAGGAGAAATAAATGCAAAAAATCACTAGTGAATGAATATATTCTTCAAATTATGAAGGCAAATTCAGTGTTGCTAGGACCTTTTTAAATTAAAAAACTTACATTTAATTGTATAAAATCTTATTTCTCCCCTTATTTGTGAGCACATGTATTGTTTTTTTCAAATCTTATGTGTATACTCTTATTTATTAAGCTTTCCACATGATCTCTTTAACGAGTTTTATGTCGATTACTACAAAATTAGATGACTTATAGGGCACCAGGTATTAAGATACCATGTAGGCTTAATCACTCAAATCATATAGGTTACGAAAAAATAAATAAGATTGTCTCACAATATTTTATGTAATTGGAATATTTTTCTTTGAAACTCATTAGTAATCTATCTTTTAAGGGAAATATACAAAAGCTTAGGTCAACTATTTAAATGTCATTCTATATGTACAATCAACTCACTACACAAGTGACCGTCATCCCAAGTCACACATGCGTTCAAAACCCACTTACAAGAGCTTAATGTATGCAATACAGAATGTACATGAAATAAAATATACCAAGTACTCCATGATATTTTGACTTTCAAACACAACTGATATCATTACGGATTTTCCTTAAGCCTTGTTAAACCATGGTCCTATGAGAAAGGGCTACATTTATTCATTTAAATTCCTTGGACATTATAAGAAATTATTAATGTCAAGAATACCTGAAACATGCTCATTCTGCCGTTCCACTACTTCAAAACCCTCAAACTATAATTCATATTAAATAAAGTTGTCCCATCTCTATAAGCTTATATTTTTAGATGAGGTGATTCAACACAAGCGTTTAACAGAAAGGAAAATTTGTAGCACGACAATAGAGGAAAAATAATGAATTTTCACCTGTAAACATTAGAATCAAGGGACTGCTAACTTCGTAAAGCTCGTGTGTTCAAGATAGTTTCAATCCCACATGGATGACCAAGAAATTCACTTACATGATGAATGTTCTTGACTCCCTTTCCAACATCACCATAATTTTGGTATCCTTATCCTTTCCTTCTTTCTTGCGAGGAGATTTTCTCTCTTATTTGATTTCGACAACTTTGCTTTACATACATTTACTCTCTAGCCCCCATTTCTCCTCCTAAAAAAACTTAATTTTCAACAAAGCTCTGAAAACAATATAATAACATAAAATTGAGAACCCAATTTGAGCTCCATTTTTTCGTAAAAAGTAATCTTGTTACGTATTTGTCTACGTGTTGGCCACGTGATAGCTCCATTTCACATCGTCTCTTTTACATGCCTCTTCCGATGCAATTACGACATATCTTTAAATACGTTGCTCAGAATACTATTGTTATCTGAGTTGGTGTATCACATCTCTATTGTAGTGTATAACCGAGATAATGGACATCTGCTACAAGCCTCAATTCGATCAAATTGCACAAAATACACTATACAAACTAATTGACGTGACAGCTCAGCAAAGACGAAGTTCAGTCATATCACAATTTTTCATCCTATACTCAGGTTATGGAAACAAATGCTTGTGATAACTATGAGTTGACATAATTGAGCATGACAAGTGAGCCGTTAGAATAAAGCCACGTGCCAAGCATTCAATGGGGGCCTCTTCCACCTATAAACACTTGGCCCTCTCCTTCAAATGCAAGTTTTGGTAAACCCTCGCCCATGTTTTTTTCTGTTATATCTCTCTCACACTCAATATACTTCATCGTCTAACTTGAGCTTCGAATTGATCGTTGTACGCAGTTGAAGCTACAATCATACAGTCAAGTGTGCATGTAATATATACATGGACGAAAGATGAGCTAATATTTGTTGATAGCCGAGTCTCGTCTATATTTTAATAATATGTGGTTGCAAAGTAAGCAAAAATTTTGGATTTTACGTGTGAATTATTTTATTTGGAGATTTTTGTTGAAAATGAGTTTAGAAAAAAATAAACTTTAAATAATGGGACTCAAACATGGGCTTACTCCAAAATAAATTTGGGGTGTCAACTGCATTAATCCTTCTTCTTCATCATTCTTTTATTTTTTCGTTTTAAGTTCTTTCAGCAACATAAAAACGGATTTTTTTTTCCTTCATTGTCTCATCTACTGATAAAAAAAAGTCAAAATCAGGCTATATTGAAATAATCTTCATCTAAGCATGTCACAGAACTATATTCCGTATGTCACAAACCCGCCCACGACTCATAATTTTTAATTTTTTTTTTTCAATATATACTAAATTTCAACACAAAAAAACATAAATAAATGGGATGAAAAAAGACGGCAACAAGAAGGTCCGTTCTACCCTATTGCCATTCATAAAAGTCTTCTTAGGCGCAAATTGGAGAATTTTTTTTAGAAAAGACCCTTTTACTAATTATTTCAAAAAGGATTGATGTCTCCTCCTCAACCCCCATCCCTCCTCCTTCCCACTATTATTTGCCTCTTCGCCTCGTTGCTATGCATTCCCCTCTTAACTACCCACCCATTTGTCATGTTACACTATATCTATTTTAAGTTATTAAAGCGTTTTTAAAATATCAAGTTTATTGTTAACACACGATTTGCGAATTGACCATCAAAATCCATTAAAGGGAAAATTTGCTCCCACAAAGTCTATTAGTTGATTAGGATGCTTTGTGCTTGTTCGGAAGAAATTATAAATTGAAGAAATCAGTGTCAAAATAAAATGATAGTAGTAGTGGATCATATGAAATACATGATTAAAATTAAAAATTGATTTTGATCGAGATTATATTTTAGACCAAACAAACACTTAATACAGTAATGATGAAAGGTGTTTTATCGTGACTCTATATAAGAAAAATATCCACTTTAAAACTTCTTTTGAAAAATGTCCAATTTATAACTTATAAATAAATATCCGAGATGAGAAAATGAATAACAACTTACTCAAAAGGAGAAGGATACGATAATACAAAAGGACATTGAAAAAGTGAAAAGATGAATTAAATAGGAGTTTGTTTTCAAAATAATAATGTCTCTATTGTTTGGTTTTTAACTACATGCACGTGCAAAGCAATTATATCTTTTTCCATTTTGGAACAAAAGCAATTATGTATTTATTATTTAGTCCATACATATTAAGTGCTTGTTTGGGATTGCTTAAAATGTTAAGGTCAAAGTCAGTAATCAATTTTAGTTATACATTTTATAATACTCATAACTTTTATTAACTTTTCGTCAATTTTTATTAAAAGTTTTTTTCAAACAATTCCTAAGTCAAAAGTTGGAGGGCCAAAGACTAATAAATATTAATATGTTGCCTCTGAAGTCCAAACGAACCTTTCAAATTAAGAAATTTTGCGTGTGTTTGCCTAATGTTTATAAACTATTTATAAACGGTCTGACCACTTTTATTCACAAATTTTGTTATGTTGCCTCTGAAGTCCAAACGAACCTTTCAAATTAAGAAATTTTGCGTGTGTTTGCCTAATGTTTATAAACTATTTATAAACTGTCTGACCACTTTTATTCACAAATTTTGTAGAATTTACAATTAGTACCATTGGTAAACTATTTATTTTTATCTATTTATCATTAAAATTGGTTTATTAACACTTCCCAAACAAGCTTTTAATCATATTATTTCTTCGTTTAATCCCTAAAGCATGTCCCCTTTATTACATAACATACTAAACATAAAAGTTAATTGAAATTTGGTTCGCATTCTGAAAATGATTAATTAATTAACTAATTAGAGCTATTCCGCAGTGCCAAAATTCATTTTATTTTGGATATTAAAAACTGGTGAAACCGAAAACCCGGCCAAATGCCGAATAAGGCAAAAAACCCATTTATTAAAAACCGTTGACCTAATTTCGATTTCACTCATTTATGTTTATAAAAACCGTCCAAAAACCAACCCAAAATTCATCTTCTAATTTTTAAAATTTATTTATTTTTTAAAAATTACTGCATGAATCTTGATTCAAATTCGGTTCAATCCTTTAACCTTTGACCTTTTCTCTTTTTCTAGTCGATGTCAAAGTCGAGTTTTAAAACATTGCTAAAAGGATTAAAATTACTTTGAAAAAAAAGAATTTATAACTACTACACAAGCAAAGCAAGCATCCTTGTAGGAGCATTAGAGGAAAATATAGAAAATAATTACACAAATTCGGAAAAATGTAATACGGAGACCATTGATTTTTTTTGATATCACCAATATATAATTCCATTTTTAATTGGAATATCACATCATTAAATAACGACCGTTTGTAGGAAACATTTGCAAGGCTGCTAGATCTAGTAAAGTACACGTCAAGTTAGTTGACTTTTGATCTTAATATATAGAGATCTCTAGGGGCATTCATCTGCATATTACATTTAATCAACCCCGCAAAAAATGAAAATGAATTCAGGAGGGGAAGGCAGCAATAATAAAGTCGCGGCCGATGAGAACTTCCTCGAGTACGGTGGCTACCACCACCATCGCCGCCACTTCTCCACCGTAGTTCTTAGAATCATGGCGTTGTTTGTGGTGGTGGGTGGTTCCTGCCTTGCTCTTTATCATTCTGCCTATCCTACCCAATTTTTTCAGAGCTTTTATAACCCTATTTCCATTTCTCAAGAAAATTCTACACCACGTGATTCCATGCAAGGCAATTTTTCTTCTTTATCTAATGACACAGCACGGGCAAACTTCTCTTTTCCAATTCAAGACTCTCCTTCAGGAAACCTATCTTCTTTGGTAAGTTACTCATCTTCCTTAAATTTTCTTTTATTATCACTTATTGGAGATGTGGAAGGTAAATTATAAATAACTAAAATTTCTATAGTTTAAATGTTAGACGAGTGGTTTAACATAGAATTACTACATGACTCTTGTGGTCGTCTTAAAATTAAGGTCAACGTTGTCTAGGCGAGTGACACAATCGTTATCATATTGAGATGTGAATTTTTACTTTTAACACGCACTCATAAAAAGATGGTTCATTCAAGAACACCTATTGAATTACACTACTCATTTTAGTGTTGAACTTTAGACGATTTAATTGCTTAAGACGAATAGATTCAATCATTCTATATTGATTATGTTTTATAATAGGCGAGCAAGGTTAAAACAGAAAAAAGTAATTGGTTCAAATTTGGAAAGCAGAGTACGAAATAAAATTACATGGACATCTTATCTCCAAAGAACAATTATAAATTTTGTTCCTCAGATCAAAAATAAAAATACATTCTTGATAAATTTTACAGTCTCTCATCAGTCGTGACAATTGCTAATATTAACTGGGATTGGAAAAGAACTGATCATGACAATTGATGATGATACAGACACATTTGAAAATTTAGCTTCCCAATTTCTATTATACATTTTTTTTGTTTTGTTTTGATTCCTCTAGTGGCGTGTTTGAAAATTCAACTTAGCGATTAGGTAAGACTAGTCGTAGAATTATTCTTATATTGAATTTTCAAAATAAAATAAAATAAATAAATTATCTGGAATTTCTTTAAGAAGTTAACGAAAATAAAAATTTATTGGCGCCCATTTCACCTCATATGGATAATGAAGAAACGTATTACAATCAATTTCCTTTCTACATCCCAATTTATTAGCCAAACGATTTTTAAAGACATATTGAGTACGGTACACCATACCCTTGTCTGATGGCCATTATTTTGAGAAAATGAAGTTTTGAATAACGATTTTTTTGGAAAATGTAGTTAAAAAATATAGAAAATTTTTGGGTTTATGTGAAAATATTTTATTGTGTAAATATATAGTTGAAAATGAGTACGGGAATCAGATAATTTGTTTTAAATGAAGACAAATAGGGAAGACTAGACAATATATAATGGATAAAATTTTAGATTTATTTTTAATTTACTTTAGACGTATGATAAAACTTTATATCAATCTTATATGTCATGGGAACTCTCTCCAATGGGAAGACAGTAACATTTTGTTAGTCAACTCTCTCTATTTGTCATATTAAATTAATTCCTTGCAATTAATGTTTGATTTTATTATCACTAATCACTTCCTTTGACTAATTTATTATATTAATAATTTTACCTGTCTCCAAACTGGACTATATGTGTGGTACTCATTAATTAATGATCTAAAACCTTAAATAACCTTTATTTTGCAATCATTTCTCCTCGAGTAATTAACACCTATCTATTCTTAAATAACCTTTAGTATGACTTTACGAGCCACTTTCTTTCTTTTCTATTTTTATTAGTAAAATGCATAAAAGAATTCTATATTGAATTGCAAGGTTACAAGAAATAGAGAAGAATTCAACCAGGTTCCCTATTTGTTGATCTAGCTGTATGTTCCTTTAAAATATAGCAAATTGGTCTTTAATATTTTATAAATATTATAAAATCAATCTACGCTTACCGACACTCTTGAAATTCATGGTAAATTATCACGTGATCCTAGTATGTGTAATATTATGTAGGCGTTTTACTTCGCAACTTGGGTTGGCACCTAAAATATTAAAGTAATGCAAATTCTCACGAGGGTCATGACGTCAGAATTTAATGAAAATTTGAATGATTTTTAATTGTTCAAATTTAAAGAAAGGTAAGAGACCTACTCGCCACCGATGACCGATGCTATGAGAGTATCAATGGTGTATTTTCCCATATATAAAGTATGATAGCGGTGTATTTTTCTCTATTACATTTCCAAATTTTACCCCAAGTCATGTAATTGAGTGAAAATAAATGAAAAAATTCCTAATTCTCATTATGTCATGCTGCTTTCAAATTTCAAGAAATAAGCTCAAGGCTACCAAATGACACAGCCCAGACATAAATTATAATACTACATATTCGAGTCCAATGAGTAGGTTTTGTTGTCTTTCTGTAGTATGTTATTTTCATGCAAAACGTTTTATAGATTTTGAAACTTTCTACTCGATGTATGCAACTAATCTACTATATCCAAGAAACATAGTTAAAAAATTTACTTTTTTCCATAGCCATGCAGTTGCTTAATTTCTGCTGTTTCACTTATTTCTAAATTTTACTAATTTTTTTAGGACAACGGTGAAAATAATTTGGAGAGGATATTGAACAAGGCTGCCATGAAGGACAAAACTGTAATTATCACCACCTTAAATGCAGCCTGGACAGAACCTAATTCGATATTTGATCTTTTTCTTGAGAGCTTTAGAATTGGAAATCAAACACAAGATCTATTGAATCATGTAGTTTTTGTAGCTTTGGATGGAAAGGCATATTCTCGTTGCTTAGGTTTACGCCTACACTGCTATGCCCTCAGCACCGTCGGCATCGACTTCTCTGGCGAAGCATTTTTTATGAGTGAAGATTATTTGAAGATGATGTGGAGGAGGATTGAAGTTCTACGCGTTGTTCTTGAGATGGGATACAACTTTATTTTCTCGGTAATATCTGTACCCTTTTTTTTTTCAAGTTACAATCAATTAGTATCGCGTTGACATATCTCAACACATGGGACGTTTTGTGTTTTTCAGATATCTATAAAAAAAGACAAGAAAATTTAAGAAAAGGTTTTTGGCCTGGTGGCTCGATTGGCTTGGCACAAGCTACGCCAGGCATTCCCAAAAGAGGCGACTAATCCACTTTACACCTCTAAAACTGCTTTTACCTTTATCAAATTAATTTGGAACATGCTCCATTTCAGCTTCTATATTTGCAACCCTTCAATTTCAATCTCTTTTATTTTCCAGGATGCCGATGTAATGTGGCTACGAAACCCATTTCATCAATTCCATTCTGACGGGGATTTCCAAATAGCATGCGATCATTACTGGTACAACTACACAGATTTGGACAATTCACCAAACGGAGGATTCAACTACGTTAAAGCAAACAACAAAACAATACAGTTTTACAAATATTGGTATGAATCGAAAGACAAATTCCCAGGAAAACATGATCAAGATGTTCTTAACTTCATCAAATATGATCCCTTCATTGAAAAGATTGGATTGCAAATTAGGTTTTTGGATACAGCTTATTTTGGTGGGTTTTGTGAACCCAGCAAAGATCTTAATCTGGTGTGCACAATGCATGCAAATTGTTGCATTGGTTTAGATAACAAGATTCATGATCTCAAAATGTTGATTGATGATTGGAAAAAATATATGTCATTGTCTGATAGTGATAAGATTTCGGTGAGACCATCTTGGACAGTTCCACGGATTTGCGGGTAATTAAATTTAGTAATTTGGAAAAAACAATAGTGTTCTGAAGTTGTTTGTGTAAATTAACAGCTGATAACTGAGTGTAAATTTAAATTAATAGCTGATAATTGAGTGTAAATTTCTATTATGGATCCTGTTATTTGCCTCTTTTATAATGCATTTCTGTTACATAAAGCCAATGTAATTAGAGCAAAAAACATGCTTCATCTTTTCAGATAGGGCGACCGTAGTCTAACAGCATCACCTCTCCCGTGGTTTTCTTGTCTCTACTAAGGCACGTCAAGTTTTAATTTTTTTCTGTTTTCAGTTACGGATAAATTACGAGATTCAGTCACCATGAATCCGAATGAAATAGCAAGTTTGGGCGATAAATTGCAGTTGGACGACGACGATGGACTGGTAGTTTGTTATGAATTGATCGCAAAATAATGACAATAACGAAATAAACAAGAACAAATAAGAATACCAAGATTTATGTGGAAATTCAAAATGGGAAAAAATCACAAGAAGAAGATGAGAATTTCACTATAATCAATAATGAATGTGTTTAAAATATCAAGATTTCAATACTCTCAATTCAAATCTAAGTTATCTAACTCTCAAGATGTCGTTGAATGTATATATGGAGATACTACAATGTGGAATGTATACATGAAGGAATCATAATTGAATCAAAAAATGCTTCCTTTTTCGAGAATATCTTTCCACGTAAAGATAAGGAAGTCCTGAGTTCAAATAAGAGAATTTATGAAATTGCAAATGATACTATAAATGAAGAACCAAGACGCAGTAAAAGGATCAGAACATCTACTTCATATGATCCTGATTTTCTGACATATATAGTAGAAGATTATTTGTAGACAATTATTAAATCATTGTCTAAACCGGAAGTACCGCATTGAAAAGAAGCATCAATAATGAGAGATTCTATAATGTAGAACTATACTTGGAAATTTGTTAATTTACCACCTGGAAATAAGCCTTTAGGGTGTAATTCGAGAAGAAATTGAAATTGGATGGATCCTGATCCATTGACAAATATAAGGCTATATTGGTCGTCAAGGCCATAGGCAAAAGGAAGGACTTGAATTTTTTTATACCCATTCACATGTGACTAGAATCATGTTGATAAGATTGTTGATTGCAATTGTTATATTGCATAACATTGAGATTCATTAAGTCTACTTGAAAATAACATTTTTGAATGGTGAGTTAGAAGAATAAATATACATAGAGCAACCTGAAGGATTCATTACTCCTAACCAAGAACGAAAATTTTGTAAAATTGTTAAGTCCCTTTATTAGAGCAAGTTCCAAAACAATGACAAAAAAAAATTCAACAAAACTATATTGTTAAATGATTTTGAAATTAACGAGTGTGACTAGTGTGTAAACATAAAACATACGCTTCAGGTGTATGTAATTGTGTATCTGTATGTGTATGACATGTTAATTATGGCCAATAGTCATGATATAATCCTAAACACCAAGAAAATGTAAATGAAACATTTTGACGTGAAGGATGTTTGTGACTAATGTGATATTAAGGATTAAAATCTCTAGAACATCTGATGGAATTGTACTTTCTTAATCTCATTAAGTTGAGAGTCCGCTTAAAAGATTTAATATATATGAGGAAAGTCCAGCAACTAAGTCTACACTTAATTAAGAATAAGGGTGGATCAGTGTTTCAATTAAACTATTCACAGGTTATAGGTAATCTAATATATATTAAAAACTGCACTCGACCAGATATAACGTTTGCTGTGAATAAATTTAGTAGATTCACGAGTAATCCAAGTTATGATCATTGGAAGGTTTTCATCAGGGTTTTTAGGTATCTAAAACATAACTTAACTTTTGGATTATATTTCAAAAAATATCCACCGATATTGAAAAGATAGTGTGATACGAATTGGATATTCGATATGAAAGATTCTAAGTCTACTAGTGGTTGTGTCATTACCATGGTGGCGATGCCATGTCTTGAAAGTAAGCAAACTTGTATAACCTAATCAATGATAAAATCGGAGTTTATAGCTTTAAATAAAGCTGGTGAAAAAGCATAATTGCTTCATAACTTTTTGGAGGACATTCCATGCCAGCCTAGGCCGGTATCTACTAGAGGTATACATTATGATAGTCAATAGGTTATTGAAATGGTACAAAACAGTATGTATAATGGTAAGTCTAGACACATCTGTCGTAGACATAATACCATTAAGCAATTGATCTCAAATATATTATTTTCATTGATTATGTGAAATCAAAATAGAACATTGCGGATCCTTTTACGAAAAGCTTACTTAGAGATCAAATTTATTGTCTATCGAAGGGAATTGAGTTAAAACCTGCTACATAAGAGTCTTTATAATGGTAACTAAACCTTGTTGACGGGAGATCCCAAGATTTTGGTTCAATGGGACAACTCAGTTACGAAGATTTCATGAAACACTTGAGAAATAATTCATACTCGTTCATATGATAATTAAAGTACTTTCTTTATAATGTTAAAAGGTTACGATATGATTTTAATGATTCCTTATATCCTAATCAAATCAAGTAGATTAAGACAAAATATTCTTAATAGGAAGTCACATATGTAAGTGTGAAGTGAGACCGCATTTATGAAAATTGTTTGAGATTAAAATTTTCTAAAACTCTCACGAAACCCAAGAATAGTTTAGAACCCAAATGAACATGAGAATCGAAAAGGTATAGGGAAGACATTGTGTGAGTACTATTGTCTTGATTTACACCAACGATTGAATGGTTCCAGATATCGTATTCACCAATTAACTAGTAAATTCGATAGTATTTCAACAAGGAATGTTCAAGGCTAGAAGATACTTTGCCTGATACAATGTTTTTTCACTTATCTTTATATTAGTGTCTGCATTATCATTTGCATATTTGAAATTTTCATTTATGTAGGGAATTGATGGAATTGGGTTTAAAAGAAATGAAATTTGGTTAAGTAAAATCGAGAAAAGTTGATTTTGTATCAACTTCGATAAATTATTTGGACTTGATCTAATAGTCAAATTATGAAAATAAATAAACTAACTCGTTCCACTCGTTGAATATATGATCGTATTATATTTGAAATCTTAAAACTAATTTTGGATAAATAAGAAATTGCAATCCAAAGTTGAAAGAAAAAACGAGGAATTCAGCATATGTGACTGGCGCTCGATGGCCTGCCTGGCGCCGATGAGCGCCAAGTCTCCATTAATAACGTTCGAGTGCTACGAAAGGCTGCGATCCTTGATGAAAGATGCTGAATTTTGGAGCGTGTCTCTTTAGCCACAACCTTTCACTTTCTATAAATTGGACCCCTTGAACGCCATTAATAAATCATAAAAAATCATTCTACTTGATTATTGCATAAAAAACTCTTGCAAAATCACCCCATTTCTTGCATACAAAACCATTCTTTGTGTAGAGAGAAAATTTGGTTCGATTCGCCTTAACTTATAGTTTGAAGTGTTTCTACTACAAGTACTTCTCCGTTGTATTTTGAGAGATGATCGCCAAACCCCCTTAGCACCATTACACGACAAATTCGTTTTAAAGACAAAGTGTTAAACACTTGCCTCGGATCTTTTCTTCCCATTTCCTTTCTTGATTTCTCATTTTGTTTCTACCATCTTTCTTGTGTGGTTTAACACGGTTCCTGCTTTGTTAAACTCTTGTCGAAACTCTATACACCTTCAAAATAATATACCTTATTTCCTCCAACACCTTCCATCCAATGAAGGATTTATTTTTAATAGTGGTGGTAATCCGAATCAATTTGGAATAGTTCTAGTAACTAGTTCTATTGCAGTGATTGTGGTTTTCCATCGAATAGTTCTATCGGACGCCATGGATCGTTGAAGACACAGTAGCAATGATGGTGATTTGTGGTGGTGGCGATGGGTGGGTGGCTGGGTGGGTGTAATCTTGGAGCCAACGGTGTTTATGATTTTGGTTTTGATTTGGATGTAGGGTGGAGGGATTGGGCGAAGAAGATGAACTTTTCGTTTATTTTATTTTTTGGTTTTTAATAAAATTATTTTAATTGTTTTATTTGGTAAATAGGAAGTTAATATTTTACCTTTTGAAATTATAAAAAAATGATCAAACTCTATTTTTTGGTCGACTAACATAAATATGAATGAAATCCATCCATTTCGAGATGTAGGCTGCAACAATTAAAATGTTAAGAAAAAGAATCTACAAGTGTTTGAAATGTTTATGGCCTAAGCTGCAATTATCCCATTGACGAATGAAAGTAGCGACTTCCACAAATAAATATAAATATTCTTTCAATTCATTAATTTCCAAAAAACAGATTTTCTAAATTATATTTTAATGACCTTATTTCCCAAAACCAAATAATTTGGAGGAATAAGTCTATTTTCTTTTATTTAGTAGGGGTCCCCAGTGGCGAGGCTTATTTATTTGGTCACCAATTATCTTTATAACCAGATACATTAGACTTTTTTTTTTTTTTAAATATCTTTTGTTTTTTAAAGTTTGATTTAAATATTAAGATTAATTGTATCCAAAGTTCGTGATTATTTGTCAAATACTTTAGTAGATTGAGATATCCCAATAAATTAATAGGGCAAAATACATACCAACTTCAATTGATGGCGCAAGTTTTTCGGCGTCTAGCATTCAAAATTTATATCATGAATGCATAGAAGATGTGAACACAAATCATGCAAAATTTACTTCTTTACAACTCTTTGCTTCTATTATAAACAGATTAATTGAAATGAGAACACAAATCGGATCACAAAGTATTCAGAAAGGATGATGCGGTCGCTAGAAGTTGATCGAAGTGAAGCTGCTACCAACTATTATACAAATGGAAACCATTTCCAGGGTATTAGTTACACATGGGTGTAGGAGAACCCATAAAACTCTTATATATGTATTTTTTTTTTTTTTAATGAAAAAAAGACACGACAATAAGTACATAGGCATTTTGTCATTCATTTATTAAGGAAATGATAGTTAATTTGCTCAAAGTATAGCTAAATAAAATTATATGAATGACTTAGATTAATAAGGTACAATACATTGTCATTCCATTCTTAAGTGTCAGGAAACATGTCAAGAAAAATGTAAACTATACCTCGACCTATGACAGTTCATACAATAGCATGTTGTTATTATTCAATACAATCATGCTAAGAATAAGAATCACATATATTAATTAATAGTTCGAAATTCATACATGCGGAAGACATTGTTATTTATGAATATTACTAATTAGATCTTTCTCTCCTTACTCCTCAAAATAATCAGCCATTAATTAGGCAAGCTAATACATTATGGAGAGGAGAGAAGACCTATCTATTATATAGGAAATCATAAAGTCGGCTCATTACCGACTCTAACTCTAATTAGGGTTTACATAATTCTGACCCACATACTTAACATTATCATATTATATTAATATAGCTTGTAAGGTGTACAATGGCCACGTGATCACTAACATATTGAGTCTAATCACAGTATCATTGCAAACCATACATCTAACCCGTAAAATTCGCAATCAAATAAAAGCCGACGTAATAGAATTATTCTAACAAAGCATGCTAGCCTTTCACTTTCAACCAATTACGCACAGGACTCAGAAAAATGCCTTTCAATAGTTTTTGCCAGATTCATGCACATTTGATTATTTTTAGTTCAATATACCCACCCCACCCCACCCCACCTTCTCGAGTCTCGTACACTCAAAACCTAATTGGCTAATTTACCACCAAATCTTTCTTTACATCCTCAGATTTTACCAGTTGTATTGTTTACTTAGTTTAGTCGTATATCTTATCTTGTAATTTTAAACAAATCTCTTATCTATAATCATAGAGGTAGAACGCTATTTGCAACAACCCTTATGTTTAGGAACTCCAATCATTCTTCAATGAGAAAGATGAAATATAATTTTCCAATTTCTGATAACTTTCTCACATGGTATCAGAGTTGTTTTTTTGGTCATTTCTCTCCAGTCAACTAATCCTCTTTTTTGTCTTCTCCACTGAAACTCGTAAGCCTCGACCACCATTCATAACACCAATGAAAATCACAAAACCCTTATCAGCATCAATGTAGTTGCCCAAGCCCTTCTTAAACTCACTTCCAGCAATTACATCTCAAAGAAGCTATAATTTCATACCTTATTCATTGGCTATGACCTACTTGGTTATGTTGATGGATCGAAGCCTTGTCCACCATTCGTCCTCACTCAAAATAGAATCAAAGGACTGAATCTTGATCACATCATTTGGGTCGGCAGGACCAACTCATCCTTAATGCCATTATTGGCTCAATCTCGCTGACTGTTATACCTTTTATTGCTACTACCAAAACATCCGGTCAAGCATGGACCATCTTAGCCAACGCATAGCGTTTTCGTGGACACAACAAACAAGTTAAAAGCCAACTCAAACAACTCAATAAGGGACCCGCAATCGTGACTAAATTTCTGCAGACTGTCAAAGTACGAGTCGATGAACTTGCTCTTCTTGGAGCACTATTTGATACAGAGGATCTTACAGGAAAAAAAAATCTTGATAGACTTGATGATAAATACAAGGAATTAGTGTGTGCTGTCCAAGCTAGAGACACCGCCATTACCTTTGAGAAGTTTCTTAAAAAATTGCTGAATTTTGAAGCTTCGTTGCTGGCAACAAAATCTGAGCCATTTCTTTTTTCCTGCCACTGCTAATCCTACAAGATGAACCTCCACAAACTGGCAACTTCAATCCAACTTATGAGCCAACAATACTTCATGGCACCCCTCCTCCAATCAGGCTAATCGATATACGATAACAGCCAGTAATAGTCCAACTAGAGGAGATCGTCCCTCTCGTCAGTTTTCCCTTCACAAGAAAACCCATTCATTAATTGTAAGTTAAGGCATCGAACACTCGTTGACGTTTTGTGAGCATTTCCTCAAAACAGATGATTGCTGATCAAGTTAGGATAAGAAACCTTAGACTTTTCTATGTATTTTATCACTTTAAATGCAGATGCTAGATTTCTTTTTTTCCAGACTTGCAGTGATGTTTAACCAAAATGTTAAAGATGCACGTATTTGATTCAAAATGGAATGTCTTTCCGAGCAGTCAATAACAAAGTCCTCGCCAAATCAATTTGATTCGCATCAAAGACGTCGTGAATGCTTTGAGGGATGACTTCTCACGAACAATTGGCTGAATTGCATAGAACATTTCAAGCCCTGCACAAAATTATATCCTAATCTACTTACAAATTTCGCTCAAGAAGAATTTATCCACTTCTGAGTTCATAGATTAGTTAGAAAAATTTAAATGAATATTGCATATTATAATTTAAGGGACAAATTAAAGTTTGTCTCAGCTCCTGAAAACTCAAATTCGACCTAGATTGAATTTCGCATACTGAACAATATTCCTTGCTCCGCCCATGGTGTCCATCATATCAGCTAGTACCAGTTCAATCACCAACCAACAATTCCGATACTTCAATGACCAATCCTACTTCTTCATGGCAATCAAGAGATCGTTATGCTGCTAATACTCCCAACAATCCTTCGTACCTTTTGGATAGTGGTGCTTCTCACCATGTTACCTCCGACTTGAGCAATCTCTCACTGTATGCTCCCTACAATGGTTCCGACGACATTATGATTGGCGATGGCTCTTGCCTCACCATTACTGATTCCTTGACGCAGAACGGAAGTAAAAGATTTACCAGCGTAAATCTTGAAAATAAGAAAAA
>CAIGRB010081074.1:6894-42849 GCA_903798255.1 Fraxinus quadrangulata | reverse complement strand
CTCCGCTATTATTTTGTTGAATAATGCTTTGTATACATCCGGGATTCGGGGTGACACTTCGAATGACCCTCCCTCTTACATGGGAGTGGGGCTTGCATGTAATAAAATAATATCGAACCCCTCCATGTAAATGAGGGTGTCAACCTTGAACGTACAAGTAGCATGATTATATTTTGTTTTGCTCATGCGCAGGCTGGCCTTCCAAACTCTTTATACCTCATGAAGTCCTATCAGGTGACTTGGCCCAATTTAATTCGTTAAGACAGATTTAATGTTCTTTCTAAAGTAACTTTTTTGGAACAAGCGAATCTGTAAGAATAATTTAAAGTGACATTTACTTGGCTTTGTTAACTTATTCATCTGCAAGCTGGCAATCAAAATTTCAACCTTGGACTTGTAGTTTCAACTTAATTAGTAGAATTAACTCCCACTAGCCCCATGCCGGGCTGTGCCCTGGCGAGGAAGTTCAGGCGTTGCAATCCAATTTTTATTTTTTTGGTAAACACAAAATGAAAAGATGATGCGTCTCGATCAGCCACATGAATCATGGATTCCCAGACCTAAACCTAGCACTCAAGCCATTCCACACCATGCTAGTCCAAATATGTTCAGGATAACTCGACAAGATTTATGCCTTTACACATGAAACTATTTATAAATTGGGATAGTATTAGAGAAAGCGAAGAATTTAAGTCTTGTTCAACATAATTTTTGATGTGGGAGTTTGAGCACTTGGTTCTCTTTTCCTTGAAATTTCTTCTCCTGGGAGTAAATAAATGCCACACTAGGTAAATTTTGTCTTCTAAGTTGCCTAAAGCTCAGTTTAGGGGTTTATTAAAGCAAAAATGTTACTATAATTGACAAAAGATCACATATAAACCAATAATGTTGCTGCTTTAGAGCATATAGGTAATAAAATTAATAATCGTGATTATTTAATATTTAATAATTGAGTTACTTCTGAGGTGCAAATCTCCAAATCAAAGGCAAAGATACGTGTCATTTCTTCTTTATAATATATACCACAAAACAATTAATGTGTAAGATGTTGTCCTTTTCGTGACCTAACAATGCTCGGGATCATACTCCAGAGTGTATGTGTACCATTTGCTCCTCATCACTTTTAGACTTGTTATTTCAAGGGGACTGAGTAAGTTTATTTTAGAACCTCAATTCATAAAGTTCATAGCTTTCTTACATTAAAAAACATTCTCGGTACATGCAAGTTAATGTTGCTCTTTTAAATTTTCTTAATAATATAGAAAGATCGAACTTTCTATTTTGATACTAACACTTCAGAAACAAACAAGCAAATAAATGTTTCCACGATGACTATACTTTGATTAAATAATTATAAATTTTTTTATACCATAAAAATACAAACTAAAGAATAACATTTTTTTTTTTACACTTGCTTCGTGCAGCAGTTAAACATAAAGTTCTTGGAGCTCATTAGTAATTTTGCAATAACTTCATTAAACTAGTTAACATTAACAATTATTACATCACATGGTAGTTTAGAGTATTTTCAAGAAAGTCTCTAAATACAAGGTAGTTTTTATTTCAAAGAGTCAATAATTAAAAATGAACTTTAAGAGACTCTCTTTTTTAAAATAAAGAGTAAGTTTTGCTCTCCAAATTTAGATAGACAAATTTAAATTAATTAGTCAATCGACATATAAAAAATTATGTTAAATAAAATATGACGATAAAGAGCGAAAATAGAGAACTTGTTGGAGTGTATAAAGAAGCTCTCTATAATAAATAAGATACTCGTTATAAATAGTCTGTTGAAAATGCTCTTATACAAATATGGAAATGCCAAACAAAATCTAAGGCTTCAAGCAAATTCTACCAACACACAGGCAACTTTTGAAATGTAATATTAATATTAGACATATATACAATAATACAATATACAAGATTTTCACTTCATTTTTTTTTCCTTTCTTAATTTATCTAGACATGCACAATATATACTACATAAAAAGAAAGCTAATATCGTTCAATCCAGTTGTGAGAAAAGCTTTACAATTTACATATGCAAAATAAAATGGACAAGAAGTAGAAGGAACAGTAGTAGCGAAACTTGGTTTTGAAGTAAAACGAAGGGCATATGAAGCAGCTTCACCTTTGGCCTAAACTTGTGTTGTTCCCTCAATTTCTTGTTCTGGTTCCTGCAGTACTTCCTCGTTGGGGTTATCGTCAATGTTTGTGGCAGTGATAAATATGTTTACATCAGGAAGTGTAGGCAGAAAAAGTTTAACACTCAGTAGAAAACTCCTCCACATGCTAGAGATACATGTAGAGCACAAAAAAAGCAGCAAGATTATGGGATAAATATACCAGAATATAACTTGTGGGAAGAATAGTGAAGCCAAGAAAGAAACCGTTAGGGAGACTGAATAGTTCTTGACTTGAATGCGTATAAATCCCGTAAGGTTCGTCGGAGGTGTTAATGATATTTCAATAGAGACGAAGGAGAAGACGAAGAAAAGCATAGCGAGAAACCAAAATTTCATCCATGTGAGACTATCAAATATTACACAAAATGGATCCCATTCCCAAGGCATTGCTGTTTGTGATTTAAAAATGTTTATAAGAAAAAGGAAAGCATATCTTAGATCAAGATATGACATTATTCTTAGTTTAATGTAGTTTGCATTAGTTAAATCAAGGTTTGCTTGTTTCAATTGCTTGTCTATATATATAAATATCCAGGTTTTGGTCCCACTTGTTAAAGATAGTTTAATATTTTGTTCTCTTTCTATGTAATGATCTTCACATTGTCTTGGTCAAAAGGTTGTGCACTAGCAGTACTGTGAATATTCCATGATAATAATTTTATGTTGTTCAAGATACAAATTGGCCCGTTATTGAGAGTGAAATAACTTGACTAGATTCCCAAAAACATGTAAGAAGATTATGTGAACTTACAATAAATTTGTTCTCTACTCATTTTTTGTTAGGAAGAACTTGATGATTAAAATGCTTTTTCATACATCTATTGATAATTTGTGTAACTTTGCATCTGTATAATATTTTTGGTCGTAGAAATGTTTCTAAATTTCAAGCGAAGCCTAGAGGAAATTTGATTATGCAATAGGTTTCAACTATTAAACAAAAACATCTATATAGTTATTGAATAGGGTAAATTTTAGCGCAGATCTCCTCATTTTCATAAGAGTATCATATTCTACAATTTAGAGAACATCTATAAATTTAGAGAGTCAACTTTTTTAAATATTTCAAAAAGATCTTTATATTTAACACTTACTTTTACTACTCTAAAAAAATATTTATTATTTTTCCTTATATTTTATTTTCACTAGTTTCCATCCAAATTATTACATTAGTTTTTTCCATTGAAAATTGAAATACTTTGAGTACATTTAATTATGGAGAGTGTATTTGGCTCTCCAAAGTTGAAGAGACAAACTCACTCTTAAATTTAAATATTTTCTTTGACTATAATTTTAAGGATTAATTCTTTAAATTATATAGCATATTGTGTTTAAAGAATTTCTTGGATATGTTCTTAGTGTATATTCAGGTCACCAATGTACTGAATGAGGTACTCAAGTATGTAAACTTTTAAAAGTTGTGAGGACTTTGTCATCTGTTGGACTGCCCCAAGCCAAATTGTGTATTAAAAAGACTTCTATACCTTGGTTTTAAATTAAGATTGCCCCATTTGCCAGGTTGGCAACCTGAATGTTACACTTATGAAAAGTTAAGGCCTTCAAATGGAATTTATTAAATATACAACTTCTCAACATATTTAGAGCCAATAATCTCATCAATAAAGCTATTTGTACAAAGTTGAGTTACAAAAGTTGGGTTACAAAGTGTATCCAGATCGTTGATTTCAAATAATTTATAAATCTGTTTTTAAAATGATTGGTGTAGATGTTATTTTGTCAACCAACTTTGTAACATAATTTTGTACATGTAGCATAGCTCTAACCTCATAGCTTTACGGCAAGGAAAATTCCCCAAGTATAGGGGAGTTTTTCACAGAATTCCTACAGGTGTTGTGCTAATTCATGTGTGTGTGTGTGTATATATATATATATTTAACTTTACTCTTGGGGCAAATACAGAACATTAATAATCCCAATTTCTGACCTTGTTTGTTAGAGGTGGTACCAACTCAGAAGTGGGGTGGGCAAGATCTGCTGTCAATGCATCCAAATAAAAGGCAAAAGTTTGTGTCCTTTTCTCCTTTAAGAACACAAGTCAAAACCGTCTCATGTTTCAAAGACATGGAAAGTACCCAAAATTTCATTGCTTTTTCTCTGCAAGTGCAATAAAGCTTGATAAGTCAGTATATGTTATCAAATTCTATGTGGCCTCTCAACTTTTTGTAATTTTTGGAAAATTGCACACGATTCATTGGAAAACTAGGATTGATATGGAAAGGGGTCCGGTTACATGCTAAAAATTGCATGACTAAAAATCATTATGAAGTTTGATCAACGGTATTGGATAATCATTTAATCGAGTACCCTCAACACAATTCTTCTAATCATGCTTGAGAATCGCGATGCATGTTGAGAATTCAAAAAAAAGAGAGAAAATATTAGGGTGTTGATAAGTGTAGGTGAAACTACATAACTTGTAACCACGGAACTTTAAATACAAATTAGGACTACTTAAAGGTTTTAGTTTATCACTCTCTTGATATTATTTAGTATTTTACGGTTTACTTTCTCAAGTAAACTAAAATTATTTTATGTATATATTAATCTAGTTGTATAGGTATAATTCAATGACCCGTCGTGTCCATGACTTTGATGATTTTATTGGGATAAATAGAAGGGCTCACAAAGATTTGTCCTTACAAAATTAAAGAGATGAAAATGTCACGTAAACTTCTAAAAAAGAGATTCTTCTAATTGAAATCCAGGTATGCCATAAAGTTTGATTGCTAGAGAATGTGTATTAAATTAATAAACTACAATTATGCATATGACTTTCTCTCAAGAAGATGAGAGAGGACAAAAACCCTTGTCTTGTGCAAAAAAGTTCTTCATTTTTTTAGTTTAACGTAATGGCTAAGATTATCCGAGTCCATCATCCCCCCTTGTGGGGGCATGTCTAAGAAATATTTTGTGAAAATTAGGCCCTTTACGCGTCGAATATGAAAAGGTTGAAAAACACATCTCCAATTTGTAAAAATTGAAATTTATATACTAAACTTTTTTTCTGGGTCGAAAACGTATAATCATTTGCTAGAAAAACAAAATCCTAATTCTCTCTGTTGTTTTGGGCAATTTTCAGCGAGGTTCAATTTTCGACTTCAAACTATAACTCTCAGATTTTGAGCGAACTTGTGGTCAATCATTGTTGTTTTTACCTTAATATAGTTGGATCAATGATAAAGAGGTGACTATACTATTCATAAGTCGAAATCTAACAAAGGAAAACGTGGTGCATCTAAACAATCTTCAAGAAATGTTAATGACCAGCCTTATAAATTGAAGGTAAATTTTGAATTTCAGTTTTCATTTTTAAATTTTTTTTTAAATTTGGAGTTCTAATTCTTAGTTTTCCTAGAAAATCTGCACAAGTTTGTTAGCCTCTCGCCCCTATATTGTAGTCCAAAGTCCTATTGTCCGTCCATCGATCTTTGAACGTACATTAAGAATAAAGTTAAAACGGGGAACTTAAGTATTGATGTGCTTAGAAGAGATGCAAGCAGTTCGGGGAGTTACTTCAACTATTGAAATATAAAGTTCTTGCAACATTATTTCTGAAATTTATAATCAAGATGTTATTTTCTTTCTCTATTTTACGCGGTTTCCTAATTTATGTTAGGATCTGTTTGATTGCAATGGTAGAAAATGAGTGGAAAGAAAATAAATTTAAAAGAAAATAATTGCCTAGAAATTATTTTTCAGGGAATTGTTAATTAAGTGTGTTTGATTAGTATAATTTTCTACTCGAAAAATGTTAAAAGTTTGCATATTTTTGTATTCGTTTGGCTTTGTTTTATATGAAAATTGTCCATTAAATTGATATTTTTTCCATAATTGGTTATAAAATTTGTTTCAATTGCTAAAAAGTAAATAAAAAAATATTTTCAAGAAAATTATTTTTTAATCAAAGTTTAGTATTCGTTTTGCTTTATTTTACATGGAAATTGTCCATTAAAATGATTTTTTTTTTTTTACAATTAGTTATAAAATTTGTTTCAATTGCAAAATTTTTTTTTTTAATTTTTTAAAATTTTTTAAAAAATTTTTTTCAATTTCAAAAAAAAAAAAAAAAAAAAAAGAAAAAAAAAGCTAGAATTCTATTTTCCCACCAAAATGGTGGGAAATGTAATTCCTCCAAAACCAAGAAAAGGTGCAAGTGGGGGGTTGGGTGGGAAAATCAATTGCCAATAACTTTTTGCCCATCAAACATGTTTTTTGGGTGAAAATGAAATTATTTTCCATGGAAAACTTATGGTATAAACAGGCCCTTAGTTTCAGTTTTAACTAGCTACTAGAAAATTCACAATACAGGTTGAATTTGGCATTTATGTTCAGAGTCATGCTCACCTTAATTATTAATCATATGATAATGTAATGGGAAACAAGTCAACTCTTGCACTATAGCCTTGGTTGCTAACTACCAAAAAATGCCTGCCTTATCAAACATGAAATGATACGACTTTTTTATGGCTAATTTATTTTAGTCCAAACTAGTTTTGGTCTGAGAAGCGTTATGTTTATCATTTTCAATATTTCTAGCATGTCATAGTTTTTTCACAATTAAGTCATAAATAGCGGATTCAAATTTTTTTCTCATCCTTTTTGTTGGATGAATTTCAATTAGAAGATTAAGGTTTTATCAGGTACAACTTTTGTTTAGTAACCTTTGTGGGGAAATAACGTAACCTTCAATTGAATCAACAAACACAAAGTAATTGAATAACAAGAATTGAAACACTGTATACGTCCCTTTTCCAAAAACACATTTCAGCATAGGTGGAGTTACAGCGCTAAGATTTCACAACCCAAGATCACAAGGCAATACCATACGCGATTGAACCAAGAATCTCACTAGATACCATAGAGGAATCACCCAAGGAATCACACAGGAACGTGGATAGAGAGGGCAGAGGAACAATGAGAAAGTCGGAACCACAGAAGGCGCCATGCTATCTCTCAATTTTTGGGACCAATGTATAGCCGTGTATATTTATATATAGTTGTAAACGGTGTCATAAAAACGTAAAACCTAGCTATGTGTGGAGGCGAATCTTCAAACATTACAAGCTTAAGCGAGCCTAGGAGAGAGTTAGGCATAAAAAAAAACTTTTTCTTATTTTTAATTTTTAATTATTTAATAATTAAAATAATACATATCAAACATTTAAAATTATAAAATACTATATTTATTTAATAATTCTTTAATGTATAGAATGATAATAAGAAAAATAATGTGGCTCAAACAGGGGCTTAATGATTAAAATATTACATATCAAGCATTTAAAATTATAAAATACTATATTTACTTAATAATTCATACAATTAGTCAATTATACAATTTTCAAGTTTTCTAAATGAAAAAATTAAAATATTTTTCATAGTTTTAATTTTCAACTGGATAATTCCTACTTAATAGATTGAAAACAACTTCATACATGCTTTTAGAGTTTGCAATAAAATAACGAGTCTTAAGATTATAATTGCTTAATATAGATAACACTATATCTTAAATCTTATTTAAATATTTAGATAAAGTTATTTTTAACATTTGTAAAGATAAAATCTTTTAAAAAATTGAAATTGAAGTCAAATGATTTTTTTTTTCAAAAAATAAAAAAATAAAAATTAATGAGCTAAAGTCAAATAAAAGACTTTTTACAAAATGGAAAAAAATAAAAAATTAATAAAACTCGCCTAAGAAAGATGAAAAAGAGGAAGGAGAAATTCAGCCGTTTATGAATTGAAAAAATAGCGTCTAGATGCAAAGTGAAACGTTTGCCTACGTGAGCTTTTTAAAACACTGGTTATAAATAGGTCAAATGGTAAATTGGCTAATAATAATTGAGTCGAACCCATAAATGCCCCTTAATTTTCAATAACAATCTTGGTTCTTCTCGGTTTCTTGGGCTACAAATTGCGATCTTGGGTCATGAAATGCAGCATAACATCAATATGTTTAGTACGTTCATGAAACACATATTTTTACACAAATGGATTATAGATTGATTATCTGAGTATACAATCACATTATCACTTAAGATACATAGTTCATTAAGTAAACCTTAAACAACAAAACTTCTTTAATATCTTCAATGACAGCTATATACTCAAATTCAGTAGTGGGAATAACAACAATAAGTTAGAGTTAGACTTCCAACTCACACAGGAGTTACACAAAGTAAACACAAGAAGATGTTGATTTACTATTATCTCTATCAACTGTATAGTTAACATCCATAAAACCCTTTTCGTACTCTCAAGAACAAACTTATAAACCAACCCCTCATGAAAACTACCCTTCAAGTACCTAAGAAACCATTTCAACGATTTCCAATATTTGTGACCAGGATTAAACGTGCCTACTTAACAAATTACCAGTGAAGGCCAAGTAAGACTTAGTGCAAGCCAAAAAGTACATAACAGAGTCAATGACATTTGAATAAGGAACTATACTCATAAAATCATTTTGCTCATCATTAACACGTGATTGTTCTTTTGACAAAATAAAATAGCTTTCAAGAGGCACAAAAGCTATTTACAATCAATCATACCAAATTTCTTCTAAATTTTAAGCACGTAAGGAGTTTGATACATAAATAAGCAAGAATTAGATCTATTTCTGTTGATTTCCATATTAAGGATTGTCCTATCAAGTCCTAGGTCTTTTATGTCAATTTTTCAAGTTAATTCTCTCTTAATCTTGTTTACCGTTTTCATTTTAGGTTGAATTAATAATATGTTATCCACATAAAGTAACAAATACACACAATTTTTATTAGTACCGTGGTGTTGGTAATACAAGCAATTGTCAAACTCACTACTTTTGAAATCAATAGAGGTCGCATAAGAATTAAACGTTTTATACAACTAGCGTGGAGACTGTTTTAATCTATAAAGATATTTTTTAAGAAAACACGCGCGATCAGGTTTGTCTTTACTTTCAAAACCTTTAGGTTGACTTAAATTTTTTTTTTTTCATCAAGGCCAATATGCAAGAAAACAATTTTGATATCAAATTGTTCAAGTTTCCAGTCATAGTTAGCAACAAAAGCAAGATGACTCTAATAGTGGTATTCTTAACAATGGATGAAAAAAATCTCATTATAATCTACTCATTCCTTCTGTGTGTATCATTTGGCTACTAACCTAGTCTTATATTTCCCAAGCTTACTCTCTATAGTTCTTTCTTTTATCTTTTAAATCCATTTGCATCCTACTATGGATTTATCCTTAGGTCAAGGAATTAAATTCCAAGTTTGACTCTTATCTAGAGAACTCATCTCTTCTCTCATGTCACTTTGCCCTTCCTCACAATTTTCAATCCTCATTGCTTCCTCATAAGTGTTTGGCTCTTTATAAACTTGTTTTTGATAACTAGTATAAGCTATGGTATAGTCATACAACCTTTGCGGAATGATGAGCCATAAACTAACTAAGATTTTGAACACTATAACTAATGTTTGGTTTGTTTATCATAAGATAAAAAAGGCGGCCAATGAGTCATCGATATATACTACGATCAGATAAGGGAAGGCCAGAGTCTTTGCTGAGTTTATGGAATGTTCCATAAGGATTTTGGTAGGTTCTGATCCTAGGGTACACAAGTATGCTGGAATGTCTAAGGTGTATTTACATTGGCAAAGATGAATGCCAAGAGGATATCTGGCTACTTCAATACCAAGGAAATAATGTAAAGGCCCAAGGTATTTAATTTTTAATTCCTATTTTTAAAAATCTTTGAGAACAGTAATGGAATCTATGGAATTGCAGGCCACAAAAACGCCAACACAATAATTTGACTTGGATTGAATGAAACAAAATGCAATAAGGGAGGTGGAAAATTTGGAATACAATTGCCTTGAGGTTTGTTTTAGGTTATCGAGATTGCGAAGCAACTTGCAAACTTGAATAGGTTTTCCTTTATTGTATTCAAGAGGCCGCTTCATATAAATTTCCTCATTAAGATCTCCATGGAGGAAATTATTATTGACGTCAAACTGTTGAAGGTGCCATCCTCGAATGGCTGCTAGATCTGGAAGGGTTCTAACAGTGACCAATTTAGCTACCGAATAGAAAGTCTCATGGTAATCCACTCATTCCTGTTGAGTAAATCCCTTAACTACCAAGCGAGTTTTTTCCTTTCTACTATGCCATCAGATTTATACTTAGTCTTAAACACATATTTACAATCAATAGTGTCCTTTAAAGTGGGAGATCAGTAACAAGCTAGATATGATTGAGCTCTAAAGCATCAAGTTTGGATTCCATTTCCGTACACCGTTTGCCTCCTTAACAGCTTGGTTGTATGTGTGTGGGGAAATAGAAGAAGCGAAAGCAGAATAAGTTGGTGACAAATTAAGATAAGAAAGTGATTGTGTCAAAGGAAATGGTATATCTAATTGTGCAAAAGCTTTGGACACAAATTGAGTAGAGGGAAGCTTGTTGACAGTAGAAATCTTGAAGGTACCGAGAAGCCCTTCGAATCCTGGTTGATCTTCTCAGAGTTGGTTCAATAGGAGGCTTGGGTAAGGAAGTAGTTGGGGATCCATTACGGGTTGCAGATTCGGAATGTGTAGGAGGAAAAGAAGAATCATGGGATGAAGGAATGGAATAAGATATAATGACTAGATTAATAAAAGGAGTTTGAGTAAGCGGTGGAATATTATGTGGGAGACCTATAGTTTGAGAAAAATCATAGAAAGTAGAAGGAATGTGAGGAGCTAGATTGGTTGAGGTATTGGTCTAAAATATGAAATATGTTTCATGGAAAAATAATATCTCGAGATATAAAGATTGATTGTGTCGGAAACAAACAAGATACCAGAATCGTTCTAATATCACTTTGTTGAGAATCGGGTCAAATAATAAAGAAAAGAATAATATGAGCAATATGAAAAATAATGGATCACACAAGAACACAAAATTTTGTGAAAACTCAAATCTGAGTAAAACCACGAGCAGATGTAGAAAATTTACTATAATCAATAGTAAGAAAGTACAAATGATCTCTTTGGACCAATAACTAATTGGACAATTAGTCAATCCCAATATGTATTGTACACCACATATTTATAACCAAAGAATCTCTTAAATACTAGGAGAATTAATACATGAAGAGTTTAATATAAAGTGATGTCCCAATACAATATGTAAAACCATTAATTGAGAATTTGGGATGAAATTGGAGTCAAATTCACTTTTAACTCCTTCAAGACATCTTTAAGTTTACTACCAACTCCCAATACTCTTCCAATAGTATTTTCAATCAAATACTCAAAAAGAATTCGGGTCAAAATCTAATTCAAACTAACTCCATCTTGACACGAATTCCATTGCAATGAATAAAACTTAACTCTTCAACTCCAACAAAATTCTCCAAACAAAACACTCCACCTAATTACTCCACCTCTTCTACCATGCCCCTCCATGCATACTCAGCAACTGTGAACAAATTCCAAGTCTTGCTTACCAGCAGAATTACCTTGCGCGCAAAACCTTCTTGAATCATCCCCGTTCATTACCAATTCCAGTCGACTAACCAAACATGCTCGAATCACCAAGAGCAACACCAACTCTACCTGAGTTGCCAAATATGTTTGAATCACCGTAAGCACTTCCAAATCCACCTGAATTGTCAAATCTGCTCGAATCACCACGAGCAACATGATCAAAAGATCATAACTAACTCCACCTGACCTACTGTAAGATTCTCCATTATTATTGTTCGTACCACTACAAACAACCTAATCACAACCAACTCTACTCGAGTTATTGCTTATTGAACCATAAGCTGCTGCTACATCCACAGTGACCACCGAACCTTCTAACACATATAACTGGTCCTTACATTACATCTCCTCCAGCATCCAAACAATAAACCTACCATAACAAAAAAAATTTGTTGTGATCCAAAAGCGGAATCTTAAATTTCATAGTTGCCACACCTGAAACAATTGACCTTGTTCAAACCTCGCTTTAATAACCAATTGGATCTCCTAAGAAACCGTAAAAAAACCTTGGCTCTCATATCACTTGTTGGAAACAAACAAGTTATTAGAATCGTTCTGATACTACTTTGTTCAGAATTGAGCCAAATAATAAAAACGATAATAATATGAACAATTTGAAAAATAATGGATCATTTAAGAACACAAGATTTTAGGGAAACCCAAAACCATAGGCAGAGGTGAAAATTTTACTAAATCAATAATAAGGAGCTATAAAGGATCTCTTTGGACCAATAACTAATTGGACAATTGATCAATCACAATATGTGTTGTACACCACATATTTATAAATAAAGAATCTCTAACGTATTAGGAGAATTAATACATGAAGAGTTTAATATAAGGTGAAGTCTCAATACAATGGGCATAATTAATAATGGAGAATTTGGGATGACATAGGAATCAAATTCATCTTAAACTCCTTCAAGACATTTTCAATTCTACTACCAACTCCCAATACTGCTCCACTAATATTTCCAATCAAATACTCAACAAGAATTCAAATCACAACCTAATTCTAATAGATTATGTGTCAAAATGTAGGTGTTTGTATCCTTTCAAATCAGAAGGATACCAGAAAATACATTTTCTTCTTCGAAGGTCAAGTTTCTTTCGATATCTAGATAAAGTGGAAGCAAAACATAAACAACCAAACTTTTCGCGCAATAGTAAAATGGTTTCTTGTTGAATAACAACTCAAAAAGAAGCTTTGTAGGATGTTTGGCTTGAATCTTAAGAGCTAGAGCTATGTTTAAAAGGTGCTGGTGCTTCAAGAAGTTGTGGCTTCACTACTATAACGGGGCATAGCAGTGTCTAAAATATAATGTTCGGCAACACTCACAATAGAATGTTAGAAGTGTGCCGGACATGCAATATAGTACTTTGACTATCTTCATCACAAGCCTCTAACTCGATCAACACTTAGAATTGGCATCATCTCTCGTCTTTGGTGATCGAGGTTATTGATTGATGTCTATGTTTATAGGATTGTGCTAGATTTCAAGTTCGTAATGTTGACCAGAGGTACTTTGTAATTCATTTAGCTGACATTATCCATTCTATATATGTATCATAAAGTTGGTCAATGTTACAAACTTGAAATCTAGCACAATCCTGCAAACATAGAGATATCCATCAATAAGCTTGATCAATACCGAAGATAAGATATGATGGTTATATATGTTTATACAACAATTATTTTTCTGCTATTAAAACTATAGAACCCAAGAGTTTTTAGATTTAGATAGAGACCACATTTAGCCTCTGTTTGATGGCCATTATTGAGAAAAAAAAATGATGTTTTGAATAATGATTTTCTAAAGAATGTGTGGTTAAAAAGTATGAAAAAATTTTAAATTTACTTGCAAAATATTTTATTACGTGAATGTGTGATTGAAAATTAGTATGAGAATTAAATAGTTTTATTTTAAAGGGAGACAAACGGGGTTGAGGCAACTCATACCCTACATTCAATTTAAAACAAAAATGTTTTGGTTGGCCCATTTTCCATTGGTGTCGTGTATCTCAAAAGCTTGTAATGGACATAGTACCTCTTAATTTATTTATTTTTTGAATATATTTCGTACTCCTCACCTCTTCTGGAGGTAAGATTCCATATCCTTGTTCCCCTCCCCGCTCTACTTCATATTTTTATGAACTAATGCACAGGTACATGTAGGGTATACGCCAAACCATCCAAGGTACATGTAGCGTTTCGAAAAAGAATGAAATGAGATATGGTCATGTTTATCAATTATACAAAATTAAGCAGGTTCTTTAAGATGGAAAAAAGAAACCATAACGTTCTAGTGAAAGTGTTCAAATGGTTCGTTGTCAACAATTTCATCGGTTTCTTCCACTCGAGCTCCCTAGTGTTGTGTCAACGATGATGATTATACCATGTATTTTTATTTTGTTATACCATGTATTTTGATTGGAAAAGAGTACTTCCTTGAAGATGTTGGAATCTTCAAGACTTTTGACAACTTCTATTGGATTCCCTCCTAAGCTGACTATACTTACTATTCAATCATGCGGCATGTACACATATTTTTGTTAGATAGTTTGATAGATTATTAGTTGGCATACTTTCATTGAATATTGGACAAAAAACAATTTCAATTCAGCCAATCTAATGTTGCCACCTCATTGCCTGTAAAAATATCTATAAATGTAGCTTGTACAAGGAGCATAATTCTTTACAAACCAATCAAACAAAAATAAAATCTTGAAGTCCTCCACCTAATATTTCCCCTTTTTACTTTGCACCAATACAGATTTTTAATTTTGAAAAACATTTAGTTTTATCTGCTTGGAGTAAAAATAAATAAATTTCGTATGATATCATTTAGCATTAATTCACCTGTCTTAAGCAATATCTAACAATTCTAAACATAAATTACTCTCCTTGTGCTCTTTCTCTATGTAAGTAAATACGATTACATACATATACACACATATACCACATAGCTTGCACAAAGTTAATGGATCATTGTGAGCATAACGCCAAACATTGTGTACAATTGTAACCTTCAATTTTGGTGTGAAGATTTTAACTTACTCTGATATATGCACAAAGCCAAACATTGTGTACAAAATTGATTAGGTCCAATTGACATTGATGACATTGTGTGACATATCTCTACGAATGACAATAAAAGTGGGTTCGTGATTCTTATGACATACCAAAGGCATTAGCTAAAACAATTTTTATTTCATCAAATATTGTGTTTAACCACCAATTTATTTTTTCTCTCTGAAAATAAATTCAAAGAAAGAGGGTAAATCTAATGGCTTGCCTTATTGACGTAATTATTCAGTGAATTTTTTTTTTTTTTTGTTGGATACAAAGATTAATTAATCCGTGACACTTTAGTGCATGCTGGCCCATTTGATGTTTATAAAATTACGATGATTATCTAACTCAATGATAATAAACGTAGAGTTTGCGAAGATTATATATGGCGTACCAAAGAAAAAGGAGGGTGAAATATATGATTTTCTTGCCTAATGAGGTGATTCTGATATTTGTGTTTTCATTTTTTTACAATTCAGATTAACAAATATTTGCCACTTTTCTACATTCATTAGCTAAAACATTTTTTATTTTGTCAAAAAAATTATTTAACAACTCTCACTTTTCTTGCACTAGCTTTCATAATAGAAAGAGAGTTCTTTTTCTACGCTACTTAATTTTCATTCAAATACAACCAATAAAAATTCTCCATACTTTATAGCATTGTAGTCTTGTACATGACGAACCTTGTAAAGATTCTCCATCTTAGCTGTTTCCTAAATAATAATTCCATTAGGTTCACCTCAGCATCGACTCGGACACAAAACCTTCAACGCTGATACGAACTCATGTAAGATATAGTCATCACTTTATCCAAAAGTTACAACTCATGACACCAATACAATCTACCATATATCACCTTGAATCAAACATGAGAATCTACCCCAAGCCTAGTTCATCGAGTTCATCCTTATTTCAAGCATGCTTCTGTAGTATTCATCCACTCCAATAGAATACCCGAACATCGAAGCATTGATTCAAACATTGGACTTTCAGTTGCTACAGTATCGTGATTACTACTTTGCTCAAAAGCTATAGCTTATGGAACTAATGCAATCCACGCTATATCACCCAAAATCTAGCCTGAAAATCCACCCAGAACCTTTTCATTTGAGCCCACCCCATGGAATATCGCCTCTGCTTCTAGAGTTAAGATTCATGTCGTTGTTCTACTTCAAGCACATGTAGTCATATGCTAACCCTCCAAGGATGTAAATGTAGTTTTTCGAAAAATATTAAATGAGACATGGTTGTAAGCATGTCAATGGCATGTCAAAATTAAGCGAGTTAGGAAAAGATAAAATTGATCTTATTTAACAATTTCCCTTGAGTTTCGCCCACTCAAGCTCCCTCGTGTTTTGTTGAAGATGATTATTATTTTAAATATTTTGATGGAGAATACTTCCTAAGGAGTAATTATAACCAACTATAAAATTTACAGTAATTAAATTAGGATTAATGCTACTTGTATATAATGAAGTTATATAATGGGTTACATATGGATAATGTGTTTAAAAGAGGGGATAATTTTTTTTATTTGGTTGAAGATATCTCACCGTATCATATGTATATAAATCATTATGTACGTATAGCACAATCCTTAAATTAGGGCACTCACTGAATTCAATCTCGGTTTTGCATGATCATCCGAAACGTACATGTGACCGTTGTCCAAAGATACGTGTTCATATACTATTTAGATTGTCCACGTGGCAAGTTAGGTCCGCTAAGTCGATAGTTCCAGATTGATGTATTGTGGAAGTTTGATAAGCCACCTTACTCTACTTCATTAATTTATCAATAATTAAGGTAAAGATTTATGCCATGCCTTCTATTTATACATAACTTTTTATTTAAAAAGAAAAAGAAAAGCATTTTTTATCTTTGAGAAAAGGGTAAAATACAAGATTGTCAAAGCGCAGAAGCTAGCACTTTCGTTTGTGGTTTTATAAATTCATTATATTTAACCTTTGTGGAAGGGAATTTTTGAAAGTAAAAACATTGATATTTTGTCTTCTACATGAAGATCACCACAAACCAACGCGTAAAATGGAGTGAAAAGTATCCGTCCCCATCTCCAACTGATTTTCCAAGGAATTTACAATATGTTATATGTTATTTTAAAGGAGAAAAGATCCTTGATGGGATTATGGCACTTCCCCGACCAATGGCTAACATGGTAGAAAATTGTCTCTGTCACATCAATAATTTCATTTATGGGTATTGATGTAACGTCTTTGCTTTGAATAATGGATAATGCTGTTTGAAATAGGTGGGCGCCTGCCGGAACCAACGTGGCCGTTCACATAGAGCAGTCCTTAAATAAACTTTTTTTTTATTTTTTATACAAAGGTGTCCCAGCATATAACATTACTATTTACATTGAGACTTCATGAAGAGGCTCAAGATGTAGTGTAATCGACGAAACAAAGAGATAAGTTAAAGATTTGAGAATATGTGAAACTGTAGGGAGCAACGTAATAGCAATCAACAATAATTTTGACTTCTATAGAAAACAAGAGATTCTATAATTTTGCAAATCCAAAACAAACTCTATGCAACAAATCTAATTTGACAAAAACTCAAAATCATATTGAAATTTCAACTAAGGCCACGTTTGTCTACTGTTAAATCAACTCGTTTTTTTCTCAAATTCATTTTCAACCACAAATACTCACAATAAAATATTTTGTACGTAAATTTAAAACTTTTTCCTACTTTTAAACAACACATCTCTAAAAATTCATTATTTCAAAACTCATTTTCATACTTTAATGATAGGCAAATGGGCTAAATTTAAAACACACCAAGGTTCAATTAATACTACAAAAAATGGCTTTAGGCATGAATTTTCAGTTCCTGAAACCACGATATACGTTGCTATTACTCTTTACCAATGAAATATTAGCAACCACAAATTCGCTGTTAATTTGAAGGTCGTTGGTGGTTACCAATTGATCGCGTCGTAGGTAAAGAGTAAATATTTTACTAATGAATTTTCCGTTATTAAAGTGTAAACCTTTTATCAAATGAAATTCTGTTGGTAAAAAGTTAAACATTACCAACTGATTTTTCGTTGATAAATGTCTACAATTACAGTTGGTAAAAATCAGTGTTGTAAATAGCAGCATAGGCGCGAAGCGTGGCAAAAAAATTATTTATTTATTTTTATTATTGTTTAATAATTATATATATATTTTTAACTTTAAGCTAATTGAAATGAAAAGTCCGAAAAGTTATTTAATCACTTATTATACTACTAATTTATAGAGGCAATCTCCAAATATTTTGTTGTAAACTTTCAATGTGGGATAAAAATTACTTTGATTTGGCATTATTAAAATTAATTAATATCATCAATGGATTTGTCGTAGGTAATATGAATTAATCTTCACTTACGAAATTTTCATTGGTGAAGAGGCTGAATATTTTTTTTTTAAATATTACCATCTATCTACAAATATTCAGTAAGAGAATATTTGAATTTTTTAATAATTAAGATTAATTAATATTAGCAACGAAAATTTCGTTGATAATATGAACTACTCTTCAACCACGAAAAATTTGTAGGTGAAAGGTTGATACAGTGTTTAGAAAAAAAGTTGAATTACATCTTCTACGAAAATGTTGTTGGTATATAGTATGCAGACATATTAAAAAACAACATTAGGCAAGGAATATCTGTTCGTGAAGAACTGCCACTTTTATCAATGGAATTTCTATTAACGATTTTTTTTAATTAAAAGTCTAATACTTTTATCAATGAATAATCTGTTTTCGATAATATCATTAGGTGAAAAGTTATTTTTCAGCGGTGTAATTAACAAAGACAACGTGGCATCAGTTGGGTAGGGGTGCAGGGTTGTGGGTGGAGATTGGGGGGCTGCCATGGAGTTGAAAGTTCTTTCTATTTCTTGGATATTTATTCTTTATTAAAATCATTTATGCTTTACTTTTACCTATTGTAGATTTCAAAACATTTTTTATTGCATTTATTTTTGATGAAAAATGTCAATTTTTAATCCAAATTCCTACTTTGAAGTGTTTGATTGCTATATTTTCTTAGAAAATATTTTCCAACTTTTAAAAATATGTCTAATTTTCCTTATTTTTAAGGAAAACATTTTTCTTTAGGGGGAGTATGTTTTGTTTTCCTCAAAACAAGAAAAATATTTTCTTTTCTAGGATATATTTTTCATTTCAATCAAACGCACTCCAAACACTTCTTATTGAATTCAAATAAATGGAAATGATTCAGGAAGGATGGACAATGCTACAAAGCTAAAAAGTTAAAAACGACATCTTAGAAAAAAGTTGGGAACACTTTACAGCATGGTTCATAAGCTTGGAACCAATGGTACAATTTTCTCAAATTAAAAAAAAAAAAATAATATTCTTAAATGAAAAGAAATTTCTTCATGTTGATCGAGAAAGTTAACAGGCAAGCTCGAATAGAAAGTCACATCTTCAGAAAAGAAGAAGAAATAAGAAAACTAATATTTGAATAAAGTCTATACTTATGACACCAAGAAAGTATTGTAAGTCAATAAAATAAAGAAATGGGAGAAGGGAGGTTAAAAAGTTTACCGTGAATGTTGATGACTAATGAATTAATGCTACTGCTTTTACAAGGCTAATGGACCATGAAGAGACACGTCCACCGTGAACGACTATAAGGAAAGTAACTATCCCTGACCTTCGTGAAATATTTGCATGGGTCACATCCAATTTTTTAAGCTTCAAAGTCTCTTCCTTTCTGAAATTAAGATCATGTGTCACTTTTTATGAAATATTTATGCTTCTGGATATGAAGATATGAAATCTTATTTGAAATGCATAGTTGTATGTCACAATAAATGAATTTTATCTTTTTATTTTGCTAATTTTACCAATCCAATCAAACATAAAACATGCTAATACTGTTCAGATATAGAGCAAAATTTAGTATTCGTAAGAGCAAAATAATATTGGCCAAAGTAAAAGGAACAAACATTAGTGTTTTTTTTATTCATCTTCATATAAACACCACTCGAGGTTTGGACAATAGATTAAATAAAAATTTACAGAGGGGACAACAACCTTACATTCACAATATTACATCATAAAAGGAGGGATAAACTCTAAGATTCTAATCTTAAACTAGATATACAATCAACTTCTAACCTACCAAACGAACAAGCACAATACTAGGTTTTCATAGTACAACGAAGGACCAGGGTTTCAGGTTGTAACTTCACTTTTGACCTAAACTTGATCAATTTCTCGATCTACCTCATGCAGTTCTGAGTTGAGGTCATGGTCGGTAGGAGTTGCAGTCGTGATAAATATGCTAAGATGAGGAATTGTAGGCAGCAGCAGTTCAACACTCAGCACAAAACTCCTCCACAAGCTAGATATACAAGCAGAGCATAAGAAGAGTAGCAAAATTATGGGATAAACATACCAGAAGAGAAGTTGTGGGCAGAATAGTGAAGCAAAGAAACAAACCATTAGTGAGACTGAGTAATTCTTGAATTGAATGCGGATATATCCCGTATTATTAACTGGAGGTGTTAATGGGACTTGAATGGAACTGAAGGAGAAGACAAAGAAAAGGGTGGCGAGGAGCCAAAACTTAGTCCAAGTGAAGTCATAGACTATTATACCAAATGGATCCCATTCCCAAGGCATAGCCATTTGTGATTTAAGAATGTTCATAACGATTAGAGCAGCAAATCTTAGATCAAGGTATGCCATTCTTGGTTTTTATGTCCTGTGTTAGCTTAATCAGTCAGAAAAGCGTAAGTGTTTTTATTGCTTATATAGCCATGCTTGGTTGGCAATGAGTTAATATGTTATGTTTTTTGCTTGATGTGCTTAGCTGGTGCCTTCGCATTATATTTAAATATTCGTAAAATATGACTTCTACAAGACTTTTGTTCTGGTTTATAGAGTAATTTTGTTGCAAATATCTTCAAGAAGTCTTTTCATTTTAAAGAGCATTTTGTACCCAATAAAAAATATTTTTAAATTTAAAGAGTAATGTTTTTTACATACTTCAACGGATTCTTTATTTTTAACTCATTGTTTATCTTTTCCAAAAATTATTAGGATGCATTTGATTACGAATATGAAATTTGTATGGAAAGAAAATAAATTTTAAGCAAATTCAATTGTCTAAAACATATTTATATGGAAATTATTAATTAAATGTATTTCTTTGATTTAGTTTTTAACCTAAAAAATATTATATTTGTTCATTTTTTATTGGTAGGTAAAAGAGAGAGATATGATAGATGAGAAAGAGAAAGTGAAAGTGAAAGTGAATTACTTAAAAAATAAAAACCACCACTCCCTAAATAAAATATTTTCCTTATTTTTTAGGAAAATATGGCTACATGACTAAAAATTGGAAAAATATTTTCTATCGAAAAAATTATCAATCAAACACTCCAAAGATAGAAATTTGGTTGAAAAATCGACATTTTTAATGAAAATAAAGTCAATTAAGCATATTCTTAATGTTTTTCTCTCATTTTTAAATTGATATAGTTTCAAATGTAAATGGCTACAATATTTAAGCCCCTATTTGAAACCAATTTTTTTCTCATTCTAAATCTATAATTTTTAAAATGTATTTAAAATTTGTACAATTTATACAAATTATAAATAATAACTAAATATTAATGTAGATCGGAAGCGCGACGTGTTGNACTATTCTAAAAAAAAAATTCACCCAAAATGGTTGTCAAACAGGTGCTAAATATGATTTGAAAAATTCAAAAAATTTCATTTTATCTTTTTTCCCACCTTTAGAAGAATAAATTCCTCCTATCGTTAGAATTTTCTGAAAGGTAACTATTTCGGTTTCATATATTAACTTATGGAGTATATGAAAACTTATAACTTATTGAATGCAATAACTATATGTTAGAGTACGGTGAATCGAATTCTGTTTGGCTCAATCCGAAAAATTCATGGTGCCATATTTTGTTGTGAAACTAAAATTATGGGGAAAAAAATGAGAGTATGTAATGGTAGTGGTAGGACTCTATTATATGTTAAGTCTGTTCTATCCATTATATGTTAGGGTTTCATCATATCATATCATCAGAAATAGCCACACCTCTTGCAATCCTTTTTGATATAGTAGAATTCCTTCTCATCTTTCCATGTTTTTTTCCCTCTTGGATTTTCACGTAAAACTTGTATTCTTGTTCTTATTTTATATATTGTGAATTCTCTTTTTCATAACACTATATATCAAAATAGAGATTGATTTTGGCTTCTATATATAAAGACTTAACTCTCTATTTTAAAAAAGTTAAAAAATGTTTGTCTTAAAGAATTGAATCTTTAAAAACAAATTCTTTAGAGATGAATCAAAATGACATATAAGCAAATGAATTATTGGCTTTCTTAGCTTATGGGCAAGCTGACCTCTAGACTTAATTCTAGCTGTTTCAGAGGTTGTGTGCCTGACTGCCTGGCAAGACCACTGGGGCATTTAGCGGTGGAGTCTAAGTAGTCCATGTTTAGCGCCAGCCATACAAAGTTAATTTAGTTCAATTTTAATTATCGCAACTTTAATCGAAATATGAATAAAAATTTGTATTTGTTTGTGACAAAATTAGGACTAAAATAATTTACTTATGCAATTATAAGTAAATTAATTAAACTAAATGCAAATTGTGCTAAATGCAAATTGATATGCTTAATAAATGATTAATGCACTAGAATTCTGAATTTTCATGCAATAATTATTTTTAACCTTAGTTTTCTAACTTTGTCAACACGATTGAATTTTGACTAATCAATATTCTTATTTTATTTAACAATCTCTCTCGGGTAATGTTCAACCTACTCTTATATATGACCTGACTATATTTCTACGGTGAATGCGAACATACAAGAGTGCATGAATTTTTATGAACACTTAAATATTTATATAGAGTATAGTTGTATATTTATATCCCCTGTCGGACTCTATGACAATTTACACCATGTCGAGCATATTTTCCTTCTTTCGAATGTATAAAATAAGCTATCAAATTTATACAATTACTGTGCACAATAATCGTAGAGAGAAGATAATCATATAATAATTCAAAATCCAAAAATGTGTTTTCAATATCAAAAATGTAAAATTAAAGATTAAAAATTCATACTACAAGATTTATCGTTCTTCTAGCACAAATAAATCTAGTTTAACATGTTATGAAGAAGAAAACAAAAGATATAACAGTTGTTCATCACATGAAAATTCTTGAATTCAATCTTGACCTTCTTGGATTTGATCTTGATTTGTTCATTACCTCTTTTTGCAATTAATTATCTACCCTTAATTATGTTTTGAGAGTTGGTATTTATAATCCCTCTAAAGAGTTCCAAAAGATCTCCAAAAATCGTGTATATCATGGTCCAAGCGGAAGTTTCCTTGTTGGAATTGAATTTTGAAAGAAACAGAATTTTCTAATCGAATTGGCCTGGATATGCGCTCAGTAGTAAACGGGGCGACTGTCAAAGCTTACTAAGTAGTCCCTGTAATTAAGGTTAAGGTTGGGCGGCTGCCCGACCTATAAAACTAGGCTCCTAACAGTTATAAAAACGTGTCGAATCTTCATTTTTTCTTCCATCGTGGTCCTTCACATTAAATTACTTAGATTTTGGTACTTCAACTTTTACTCAAATGCATATTAGTCCCCAACTTTCCATCCATTAGCCAATTGATCATTCTTTCTTTTCCAATTCCTTAGAAATCAGTCCAAAATTGAAATAAGATAAAATTAACCCAAATTAAGTAAAATTCAATACTAGACAAAAAAACTCAGTAATATAATTCGAATAAGTGCACAAAAATGCACTTATCATGCCCGTACTACTAGAGATCAAGATGGCTCAACCAATACGACATGAGAGAAAAAAAAAACAATCGCCAGCTTGAGAGCTATACATTCAATAAATCTTTCAACTCTCATTTAAATGAGACCCAACGTCTGTATCTTCCTCATATGTCTAGGAATCCATCTTATGCATTCACAAGACACGGGAATGATCTTGATTTTATAAGGGAATTAATGCTACTCTTGCCACAAATAGTTCACGTGTTTGGATTGGAATATAAAATCCAAATATGCGACACTATAATAGGGTAGCTTCTTGTTTGCCTGGTGACCAAAGTCTCAAATATTTGGGACAAGAGGTTCTCAAAAACTAGGCATTCAACTTGATCATTTATGATATGCTGTGATATTAGTTTGGACGAGATAAGTAAGGAAAAATATGTTAAATTTTTGTTCTCTTTTATACTCTACAATCCTGAAGAGGCAAACATTTTTAAAGAGTTGGATTGTTCCAAATTTGCCTTTTATTAAAGTTCAATTATACGTGAAACTCTCTCTTAAGAAATGAAAGATGAGGAAACAAGGGCCAAAAGTATTCACCGTCTTCTTATACAAAATTGTAAATAATTCTAATGTTCTAGGAATTGAGTGGGTTAATTATCAATCGGCAAACCTTCTTGGCCAGGCTCAAAGCCAAGCCCAAAAANATATATATATTCTGAATACTCTCTCCAATCGACTCTATGATCTCTATACAAATAGCATTTCAGCACAAGAGATATGGGAATCATTAGAAAACAAATACAAGACTGAGGTGGAAGGTACCAAAGGTTTCTGGTTTCTAAGTATTTTGATTTCAAATTTTTGGATAACTCGCCTTTGTTTGGACTAGTCCATGAGTTGCAAGTTATTGCTAATAAAATGAAGGCTATGAAGATGAATCTTCCCGAAACCTTCCAAGTTGGTGTAATCATTGCGAAATTGACATCTTCATAAAAGCGTTATAGGAAGAAAATTCTTCATAGTTTCCAAGACTATTGGCAAACATGTTTTTTAATCCATTCCAAAGTCTAAACATGTTTCTTTATCTATTCCAAAGTCTTTTCTCCAATCAAACTCTCAATTCATAATGACATTTGATCATTTATCAAATTAGACTTCTAAACCAAAATTATCTAGGCTTCCTCCATAAATCAAAATTTCAAATCACATTAAATTTAAATCACAAAACATAACAAACTCCACATTGACATAAATTCCATAGTAAGGAATTAAGCATTTACTCTTCAAGTCATTTTCTAATTCTTCCACCATGTCCCTGCCGGACATACTCAGCAATTGTGAACTAAATTCAAACCATACTTACCAACAGAACTACTCTACGCGCCGTCCTTGCTTGAATCATCTTGTTCATTACCAACTCCAATCGAGTCACCAAACTTGCTCGAATTATCACGAGCAACATGATCAGCAAGATCACAACCATGTCCACCTAAGCTACTGTAAGATACCCCAATATCATTGTTCAAACCACCACGAACAACCTGATCACAGCCAACTCTACTTCAGTTATTGCTTATTGAACAATAAGCTATAGCTGCTTCCATAGTGACTTCGAACCTTTTAACACATATAACCCGAACTTTCTTCGTCTCCTCAACACAACCTGCGCACCCTTACTAACTTTCAAAACTTTACATTCACCAGTATACCTGTATCATTTTGAATCAAGAGTACTCAAAGAGATTACATTCCAGTTTATACCTAGAATATGTCAAACCAAGCCAAGTGTTCTAAATATCCCTTCAAACATCTTAATTTGGACATTACCAATCTCATTTATTTTACAAGGCTCATTATTTCCTATCATCATGGAACCCCTTGTAACTATTTCATATGAAGAAACCAATCCCGATTTGAACACATATGAAAAGTACAAGTTGAATCCAGAATCAAATCCTCGTCAGGTTTGTAGTCTTCTTTAGTAATAGTCAAAAGATCTCTATCTCTATCTTCTTCTACAAGATTGATATTATCGGAATTTTTTTGTTCCTTCTAATCTGTAGTAGCAAACCTTCTTCGCCACTCATAGCAATCCGTCTTCATGTGCCCCTTGTTGTCGCAATACAAACATACTTTATGATTGTTGTCATCCTTGACTCTGACCTTCCATGACCACTTGTCTTCCTCTCACGAACAACAAGACCATCTGTCTAGGCCTCAGAACCGATGACTAGATGCTTCATTTTTCCTTAGAAAAGAGCGCATCATATACCTCGTCAATAGTATGAATATCATGACTAGAGAAAATTATATCTCTAAAAGTCACAAATGAAGGTGGCAACGAACATTATAATATCAACCCTAAATCTTCTTCATCATATTTGACTTCCATGATTTCCAAATCAGAGACGATTTTCTTGAACACTAATAGATGATCTTTCAAAGATCTACTTCCGTCAAGCGATGAGAATACAAGCTCTGCTTCAAGTGTAACTTATTTGTGAAGCTCTTTGTCATACAAAATTGGTCTAATTTTAACCACAACCCAACGACACTTTTCTCCTTTATCATGTCCTGAAAATTTTGATTGGAAAGATGAAGATGTATATGTGATAGGACTTTTTGATCCTTGCATTGCTTTTTCTCCACTATCATTGTTGTGAGCATTTTGTCTATTCCCAACAAGGTCTCATCAAGATCCAATTGAGTAAAAACCGTTCGCATCTTGATCTGCCATAAAAAAAATCTATTGTTCCGATCTAAAATCGAAATCTCAAATTTCATATTTGTCATCCCTGAAACAATTGACATTATTCAAACCTTACTTTAATAATCAACTTGGACCTCCTAAGAACCGCCGAAAAAACCTTCAACTCTAATACCAATTGTTATGAACCAACCCGATATCAGAATCATTCTAATACTAATTAAAGACGAGAATAGTATGAGCAATATGAAAATTAATGAATCATACAACAATCAAGATTTTTGTGGAAGAAAAGAAGAATTTATTATGCCAAGAACTAAATTTGTCTTTATAAAATTTGATTCTCCCGATATAAATCTAAACAATTCTCTCAAGTTTCTAATCTATACAACAATGAATAATCTAATTGTTATCTTGAGTTTCTAAAGAGCCTACACTTTGTGGAGTATTTATAAAAATCAAATCTTTGAGTTATGGATGAAGTAGAGCACAAAATCGCATAAAAAACTAAACAAGGGTGAAATTCTTCCTCAAACAGGCGACCCTGCCTACCCGGCACCGCGGCTCTACTTCCAACGCTTGGAGCCCAAAGCTGGGGTGTCGGTTATTTTGCTTCCTTTCACATTGCTGGCGTCACGACGTTGTGATAGTTCTGTCCTTAAACGTTCCAAACATTTTTTTTATCCATTCCAAAGTCATTTTCCCAATCATACTCTTAATCCATAATGAAATTTGATCATTTATCAAACCGGACTTCTAAACTAAAATTATCTAAACTTTCAAATCATATGGAATTTGAGTCATAAAACATAACAGAAATCCAAGAAACAAACATGTATTACTCATTCAACTATGGAATCTCAATTTGTTGCATTGATTGAAAACAAAAAATGAAGTTAAATGACTTAGAGATTAACTGTTTTAAATTCCATTAGGATAAATGAATAATTCTTCTATATCTATGTTCTGTGATAGTGAAAACACTTTAGCTGAAGCATACAATGAAGTGTATATTCATAAGTCTAGACATATGAGTCTAAGACATGATTATGCAAGGAAATTTATCAAAGATGGAATAATTTCACTTATGTGAACTCAAATGAGATTTTGGCTGATCTGTCCATTAAACCGCTCAGGAAGGAATTAGTATAGATAACGACTAGTAGGATGTGGTTAAAACTCTGTAATTAAATCCACCAACGACAGCAACCCTACCTGATTATATTAATTAGTATACTTTGAGTTCAAAGTGTAACAACAAGTCATTCAATACTTGGATAGATTTAGCACTTATTTATTTTTTTAAACCCCATCCAAATTATAAGTGTTGATTGTCACGAATAGAAGGGTTGAGTTTCTATAACTTTTAATAAAATTTAGATTGGTATATCAAGTATCTCTAAAAGTAACAAAGATATTGCAAAAATTTTACCTATATAAACTTCAAGGTGGTGTCGCTTCAATAGAGAGTTGGAGTTTTCTCTTAAAAGTTTATAATTGGAGACACATAAGATCATAAGAGCGCTAAATAAGATTGTGTGGAACTTGAAACATTTGATGCTTGTGTGTGTGATATCACTGGTATCATCATAAGGAATGGTTGGATAACTAGGAGACACGTAAGGTTCAATACTTTCATGCTACCTATGATTTCGATGATTACTTTGTGAGATTTACACTAAGGTTGGATTCAAATCGAAAGATATTCATATTCCTGTATAAGTGTCGTTAAATTTGAGTTTGAACTCATTTTATATTTGAACAAGTGGGGAATGTTTGGAACAGTGAGGAGTAATTTGGAAGTGATCAACCATGAGATAAACAAGTGAAAATAAATGAAAAAGAAAAACGAAGACTGAAGAACGCCAAAAAAATGGCTCTGGCGATCATCCAGCCAAGATATTGAAAACTTGAGAGTTCTTGGTTGTACTGGGCGATCGCCCAGTAAAAATATGGCCATTGGTTTTTTGAATTTTTGGTGTCGTTTTGAAGCATTTCACACATTTTTTGGCTTTATTTTTGCACCTTTTCGTGCATGGAGGTTATAGTATTATATATTTGGATGATTTTCATGTTGAAAAATATATCTTTAACATGAAATTCATATTATTTATATCCAAATAAAAAATCGAACCAAATTTTTTTTTTTTTTTCGTTCTAAAAAGTTCATTTCCAAGTTTGTTTGCTTAATTCAAACTTTCAATTAAGGTTTCGATAACTCCTATAAACTATTTGCATTTGAAAGCTTTCAGGCACTTATCCTGGTAGTGGCAAATATTGTTTAAGTACAACGATTCATAATCATGTTCAAATCTTCCATTTTCGGTGAATCATCTGATTTTCTTATTACTAGTTTTTCATCAATGTTTGATCAACATGATCTCTATAAAGATTATCCATCTGAGCTGTTCCCCAAGTCATATGGTTCACCGCATGTATCTCCCAAAAATGCTCTACAAATGTGGATTGCCCAATCTGAAAACATTGTGAAATAGCAGGAGGAGAAATCAGCTAGCTGGACTCATGAGGTTATTCAATGATGATTTTAATCACTTTTGCAACACATATTATTAAATATGTGCCACTTTGTTTCATGCATTGGCTAAAAAACAATTATTTATTGTCCACCATAAAATTTTACGGGCACTAGAAAATAGTATTCAACAGTTAGTTACTTTTGCTGCTAAAGAACTTGTCGAAAATTCTTAGTTTTCTTATTTTCTTCTAGCGTAAGGTTCAGATAAGAAAAGAAAAGTGAAAACAAATCCATAAACAAGTGGCACTTAATTAAATCTAACTAAGAATTATTTATTTATTTTTTCCCTACACTACTTAATTTTTTGGTTGGCCAGTGTTGAGATGTTAAAATAGCTTGAGGTTATTTATGTCATTTTACCATTCTTCATTCTATTTGTTAGTTAGGATGTGTATAAATAGGGGCTTTCATTTCCTGTAAAGTTAGTTTTCATTTTCTATAATTGAATAAATTTCATTTCTCGCCATTTTCTCTCTCTCTCTCTCAATTCAGATCAATTCTTCACATTTCTACATGGTATCAGAGCATAAATTGCTCCTTCCGTATGCAACTCTGTGATCTTCTTACTCTAAATTTCATCAGTAATTGATGGCTAGAGACTCTAGTGTTCAGGCGGAGGTTCAAAGTCAATTTGAACAAGCGAATTCAGTCCATAGATCATCAGCTGAGAATGCAGCTGGAGCGGATGCAATTTCTGTGATTAATCGCTTGATGAGTGATCCAAGCAATCCTTATTATCTTCACTATGGAGATAACAATGGAATGCAACTGATTTCTGTTACTCTCATTGAAAAGAATTATGGGACATGGAGTCGAGCAGCAACCATGGTGCTTATTGTTAAAAAATAAAGAAGGATTTGTTGATGGATCTATCATCAAGCCTTCTCAGGATAATCTACTCTATACGACTTGGATGAGGTGTATCCATGTGGTCTCTTCTTGGATCATCAATTCGATACCTAAGGAGGTTTATCCAAGTGTGATGCAAAAGAATTCATCTAGATATATTTGGATCGAACTGCGTGATAGATATAGTCAGTGGAATGGTCCTTGGATCTATGAATTGAAGAATCAAATTGCTTCAATTTCTCAGGGGGAACAACTCAGTTAATTCCTACTTTAACAGGCTAAAAGGACTACGGGAGGAATTGGAAAATTATAGGCCAAGCAATGATAACACATATTATAAACAAGAGGAGCAAATTATGCAGTTTCTCATGGGTTTAGGTGAACATTTTGCTGGTGTTAGATGTCAAAATTTGTTGATGGATCCATTACCTTCGTTGAACAAGGTTTTTGTACTTGTTCTACAAGATGAAAGGCAAAAGGAGATAAATGCCGGTAAACAAGCAACACATGATGCTGCTGCTTTTGTAGGTATAACTGTGCAGAAATCGTTCAATCAGAGATTCAATTTTGCTAATCCTAATCAGAAAAGAGAGAGACCTATATGTAGTTATTATGGTATGCCTGGACATATCAAAGGCAAATGTTATAAGTTGATTGGATATCTTCCTAATCAGAGAGTTAACAGAGGAAAACCTCCAATGGTTAATGCTGTAAGACAAGCTCGTTAAGGCCAAATATCTAGCAGTGATGCATCAGGAATATTGAGTTCTTTTTCATAACTTACCACACTCCAAATCAGTGTCAGCAAATCCTATTTGTGTTAATGCCTCAGTTGCAAAGTCAGATTGCTCAAAAACAACAGCCTCAGGATGTATTTTCATCTTTTCCAACAAACCCTGATTTATTTACTTTCTCAGGTAATCAAGTTCATATTGATTATCCATCAATTGCAGATAAATGGATAATTGACACTGGTGCTTCAGAACATATGGTATATTCTGTTAATCATTTGGCTGTTGTGTCTGCTGTTGTTGGTGCTTCTGTGAGGTTACCTAATGGTGACAATGTGGCTGTTACTCACATTGGAAAAGTAAAGTTATCACCTACTTTATACTTGAGCAATGTGCTGGTTGTGTCATCGTTTAAGTTCAATTTAATATCAGTTAGCAAATTGATACTTGAACATAATTGATGTCTGATGTTTTCTCACGATGCTTGTTTTATTCAGGATCTTTCAACGTAGATGATGATTGGGGTAGGCAAACTTGAGCATGGACTCTATCATTTCCAACAGCCTCAACCTCAAATCAATATTCAACCTTCACAATACTATCAGCTCAAATGTGATTCTGACAATTCCAACATCAGAAAATCTAATGTTGTTCCTAGTTTTCCTTTTCAATGTAATAAGTATGATATTCCTGTTTGTAATACCATTGTTAATTCTAATGTCAAAATGAATATTGATCTTTGGCATTATCGATTAGGACATTTACCTATTTCTAAACTCTATATTTTACATAAATCTATTCCCAATATTGAAGTCAATAAAGAATTACACTATACTATATGTCCTTTAGCCAAACAACATAGACTGCCATTCCCTAACAATGAGTAAAAACTTCACATCAATTAGAAATTATTCATTGTGACATTTGGGGACCTTATTCTGTCCCTTCTTTGGATGGTTCGAAATACTTTCTAACCATTGTTGATGATTATAGTAGGATGACATGGACTTACCTTATGAGGGAAAAATCTCAGACTAGAACTCATATTCAGTCATTCTATCACCTTATTCAAACTCATTTTCAATGTAATATAAGAACCATTATATCTGAAAATGGTCCAGAATTTCATATGATTGATTTTTAATTTTCAAAAGCAATTATTCATCACTTGAGTTGTGTTGAAACACCTCAGCAAAATGGTGTGGATGAAAGAAAGCACCGGCACCTACTCAATGTTGTTAGAGCCCTTAAATTCCAAGCAAATCAACCTGATCATTTCTGGGGTGATTGCATAATGACAGCCACATATATTATAAACAGAACACCCACCGTACTTCTTGCCAACAAATCACCCTATGAAGTATTATTCAAAACCATACCACCTTATAACACTTTCAAAGTTTTTTTGTGTCTTTGCTATGCATCCACCTTGAAGAGAAGTAAAACCAAATTTGATCCAAGAGCTATCTCCTGTATCTTTATTGGCTATCCTTTTGGAATGAAATCGTATAAACTTTTTAATCTCAAGACCAAAGCTGTTTTTGTCTCTAGAGATGTCCTATTCTATGAAAATATTTTCCTTTTTCATAACCCTGTTTTTCTTGCTTCGCTATATAAACTTGACACTATCAGTCAACCTTCCTATACTTTATTTCCCATGACCTCTAATTCAAATCCTGATGAGTTTTCTTCACTTCCAATTTCAAATAACTCATAAACATCTGAACATCAAAGTCCTCAAAATCCAATCCAACCATCTTCTGATATGTTTTCCTCTTCATCTATGGAATTTAGTCTACCCTTATCTACAGATCCTTCACTACCTTACATCATTCCTACAAGGAAATCCACTAGACCAAAACATGCTCCACTGTATCTACAAAACTATCATTGTAGTCTCATGTCTCAGTTGCCAACTCTTCGGTCAAATTCCATCAAGAAAGATCCTAAGTTTAACAAGTAATATCCCATTGAAGATTATCTGGGCTATACTTTGCTGTCTCCTACTCAAAGGAGTTTTACTTGGGCTTTTGTCTGCTGATTTTGAGCCCAGAGATCATACTGAGGCACCACAGTTTACACTCCCTGAACATAAGAACCCAGTTACTTGTAAATGGGTTTTTAAGGTTAAAATGAAATCTGATGGCACAGAAGAGAAGAAGAAAGCACGCTTGGTAGCCAAGGGGTTTACTCAATAGGATGGATTAGATTATGAGGAAACCTTTTCTCTTGTTGCGAAATTAGTAATTGCTAAGACACTCTTGGCAGTTGCAGCCAATAAGCATTGGTACCTTCACCAAGTGGACATCAATAATGTCTTTCTACATGGAGAGTTGGATGATGAAGTTTATATGCTTATGCCTCTAGGTTATGAGCAGCAGGGGGAGCATGGTTAACCACTAGTTTGCAAGCTAAACAAATCTATTTACGGATTGAAACAAGCTTCCAAACAATGGAACATGAAGCTTACTTCTTACATTCTGTCACAAGTAGTGGTGGCAATCGAGCCGAGTGGCTCGTCGGCTCGACCGCTCAACTCGTACTGTAGCAGTTCATGAGCCACTCGGACTCGTCAAAAGACGAGCCCGAGCACGAGCCGAGGCTCAGCTCGGCTCGTACTGTTCACGAGTAGCTCGACGAGTTGCCTCCGAACAGTCACTGAATTTAATTTAGTGACCGTTTCGGTCACTTAATTTTTTATTTTATTTTATTTTATTTTCAATTTTTCTCTATAAATACCCACCCCCTAATCAACCATTTTTTTCACCAATCCTCTCATTCTCTACTCTACTCTCTACAATTTAAAAATTATCAACATTCAAAAATATCATAATTATCATTCATTCATTTCATTCTATTATCATCTTCAATTCTTCATCTTCTACATTTTTTTTTATATTATTATCTTGATTTTACTTTTACAATTCATTTTATACACTACTAAATAATCTTTATTCACTTCTCAATTTTACATTTCTATTTTCTACATTCTACTTCAAATTTTCAACATTCAATTTCTATTATTAGCAAATGGATGTACGAGCATTTGTTGAAATTTTTTTCGGTATGGCAGACGAAACACCTGCCCAAAATCAAATTGGAAATTAATTCGTCGATCTCAATGAATTACCACTTCTAGAAAACATTGAAGATTTTGACGTTCGTGAAGGTAGTCATCCAATTGATTTGGATAATGTTGATCTTAGTGTTCCAATTGATTTGGAACAAGATGAAGAACCTACATTAAATATTCCCGATGCAAGAGGGAAGAGAAAGGGGAAGAAGCAAAAAAACTTTTGGGACCATTTTAAATTAGTTCACACTGGTCGTGTAGTAGATGGATTTCAAGAAATCAAAGTAGTATGTAAATACTGCCAACAACGACTGACATGGGAAAAAGGCATTAGAACTACCCACCTCAACCGTCACTACAAAAACTGTGCGGTCAATGGGCTTCTTCCAGTTGGTCAAACGCAACTACAGTTAGGTACTTCAGGCCCCGGTGCTACTACTACGCCACTTTCTACGTGAATGTATTCGCAGGAGGAAGCTCGAACGGGAATTGTGAAGTTCGTTGCCGCGGCAGAGTTGCTACTAGCAATAGCTGACAACCAACATTTTGTAAACTACGTTCGACAATATCTTCAACCGAGGTACGTTGGGGTAATCGAAATACTCTTCGATTTGATACAATTGAATATTTTCTTAATTCAAAGAAACTATTGATTGCGAATTTAGAAAAATATGGGGGTGTGATATCTTTAATTTTAGATATGTGGGAAGGGATTAATAAGAGAGGTTATATAGCTTCAACTGCACACTATATAGATACACTTTGGGTCATGCATAAAAAATTATTACTTTTAAAATTGTCGAGTACCCGCACAATGCTCAATCTATATTTAATGCTATTATGTTAATAATTAAAGAATATAAATGCGAGGGTAAAATTCATTCTTTTACATTCGACAACGCTACTGTAAATAATGTTGTTATCGATAAATTGCATAGAGTACTTCAATATGATTTCAGCAGTTATTTATTTCATATTCGATATGTGTGCCATATTTTTAATTTAATAATATAAGACGGTTTAAAATATGTTAAGGATGAAATTAATCGAATTAGGAATTAACTTATATATATCACGAGTACACCTAGTAGAAAACAAGCATTTAAGAAATTTTGTGAGTAAGGTGGGAAGACGCATACAAAAACTTTTATTACTGACGTAGGTTATAGATGAAACTCAACTTATTTATTAGTAAAATCATGTGAAGGTTTTGAAGCGTTTATTACTGAATTTTATAACAATAAGCATGTTGGAAACGAAGACGATACTATTTTGAATGAATCCGATTGGAATTTAGTTTTTAAAATTAAAAATATTTTGGCAAGTTTTTATGAGTTTACAAATATATTGTCTAGTATTTATTATCCCACTAGTTGTATGGTTCTTGAACGTCTTTATATAACTGCTAGGGCTTTTAAGAAATTTTAAAATGACCCCGATTTTCATGCAGTTATATATTTCATGGAATTATAATTTAGAAAATATTGGGAAGAATTACATATGTTATTTCTTTTAGCATGCGTCATGGACCCTCGATATAATTTATTGGGTACTAAATTTGTAATTGATCAAATTTCAAATGATTTAACTTTTAATGTACCTATTACTTATAGGAATTTGGAACAAATGTTACGTGAAATGTATAAATTATATGCTTCACAAATAGGTACACATATTACTCGTATAACTACAACTACTCATCCTACTAGTATATCAGATGACGATGTTGAAGTTTTAAATTTATTCGAAAACATGAACTCCTATAAATATGATTCAACTGCATATACATGTTATTTATCTAGTAGTAGTAGTAGTTTGTCTTCCACTGCGTGTACTCAAACTTCAAGTATTAGTTCAAATGCATTGTCATCTGAATTAATTGATTACTTTAGTCATACTTTGCCTATTAAAAAATCAGTTAGGAAAAGTTCAGAAGAGGTCATTGAATTCTAGCGAAATAACAAACGTCGATGGCTAATAGTTTTTCAATTGCAAAAGATCTACTAACATATCCGGTTAGCACTATAGTTTCGAAATCTGCTTTTAGTGCAGGGAAGATGGTTCTTTCTAAGGTCAGGAGTCGACTAAAAGAAGATATTTTGGAAGCATTAATGTGCGTGAAGGACTGGGAAGACGGTAATTATCGAATTCAAGATAAATATGTCGAAATTGTATGTAATCAAGTAAGTGATATTTAATTTCACCGCATTCATCACAAAATTTTATTTCCATACCTTTATAATTTTTTAAAAAAAATTGTACACGTAACAAGTTCGTGTACAATTTTTAACTCCGCCTATTCGAATAAAAGTAGCTGGTCCCAAACTCGGATAAAGGATGATGGTTTATCTTTTTAAAAAAAAGTAAAAAAAAATATTTTGAAAAATGTATATTTAAAAAATTGTTTACAAAATGTGTGTGCGTGTATAATATATATATATATATATATAT
>CAIGRB010081058.1:5191-16163 GCA_903798255.1 Fraxinus quadrangulata | reverse complement strand
AACAACACATTTTGAATTGTGTTTTTCTAATACAAAATTTTTTATTTTTTCAATTTGGTAAAGTGAAATGTTTTTATAAAAAAATTTATGGCAAATGTAGATTTAAGGCAAGTGTGAAAAGTAAGATGTGTTTTAATTGCAAGAAATTTGGACATGGTGAAATAGATTGTCTAATGAATGATAATAAAAGAAAAGATAAGAAGAGTGATGAGGCAAATGTGGCTATAGGGTCGATGACCCTAGTAAGTTTTATTGAGAGTAAATCTAGTTACTAGATGTGCATATGTGTGTAATTGCTTTATTCTATTGCATGTGATTGTTTCTTTCTGTCTATGTGTGATTGCTTAATTCTGTTGTGTTGATAGGTTACACTTTCAATTTGTTTGTATGTGTAACTACATGAATTAAAGTGATCTTATTATTTTGTGTAATATGCTTGCATGCATAATAGGTTGAGATCTGTGACGTACTATTTTTACTTTGTAAGTGGTGTGAGAAAGTGTGCTAGTGAGAAGAAAGAGGGGTAGTCGTTTTCTCCTTTATCTCTATGAAGCATGTGTGGTTCGTGAGATTATGTAGGGTAGCCATATGTGGGTTATCTTCTTCCCCTTTGTGATCCTCTTTTGTGAGTGTAGTGAAGTAACCAATTATTTATTCTAGTCTCTTATGAGTGTCATTTTCATCATTTCCTTTGTGAATTTTTTGAGTATTGGTGTTGGAGTAACATTGTGATGCATATGTTAATTTAAATTGAGCCCTAACATTTGTGGTCATTAAAGGTGTTGATTTGACATTGTAGGTTTGTGATGCATTAGCAGTGAGGATGTCTATTGATAATGTGGAGTATAGATGTCTGAAGGTGCATTGGCGATATGCACGAGGATATGGAGTATGACATTTGAATTACGAGTGAAGATGTGATTAAATGTTGGAATCTTTTATCTGTGAAAAACCTTGTACAGGTAGAGTGTGAGTGAGACACTTCTATGACTTCAGTTAGGTGGAGGCCTATTATCTACTTATGTTAGGAAAGCGATGTGGTGATAAAAGATTATCCCGTCGACTTAGAATCCATTGTGATTTACCAGTTAGATATGAGTAGAGTGATCAGTTTAGTGAGCATGGTTAGCGAGGAGAAGAGATATGTGTTTTTAAGATATGAGCAACACGGAATGGGATAAGGTATGTGTGATGAGATTTTTTCGTGGGGTTAGTGTGATGAGATTTTTTCGTGGGGTTATTTATACATTTGTTGCATGTGTTGGTAGTGTGTTTGATCAACTTGTGTTAATCTATGTCTCCTGTGAACGTGATTTTTGAAAAGATCTGTGTGTTATCATATGTTATATCTTCATCGCATGTTTATTTGCTCTTAATTGTAACTATTATTATTTGCTTCTACTTGAGTTTTTTTGACTTTAACTCTGGTGAGTACATGGAGCAGGTATGGTATGTGTTTCGGGTTCGAAACACGAGATAAGGTCTGTGATTCCAATTTTATTAGTTATCTTGATTATGCAAGTATAAACTTTATGTTTTGTTTGCTTGCAGGTTGATTGGGTATCAAGATGAATATTTGTTGAGTTTTGATACCCAATAAATTTGAGCATTGATTTAAAACAATTGTCGAACAATTTATTGATGTCATTGACTTGGCTCAACCAGAAAACAACCTACACTTGTAGATGGTCCAAGTTATTGAGTTGGATTTAGTTAGTTGAATGGTGATATTAGTTAGCCCATTTATCCTTCACTTTTGTCTATTTGTTAAAGGTCCCTTTAGAGTGAGAGATTAGCCCAAAAGTGACTTAATGTTTGACCTGTATATATTCATTATACAACCGCTTTCTACCATGTGTGTGCTACAATAGAAGGGAGAGTGTGAGAAAGGGGCAGCTTGGTTTGGGGGAATTGGGAGGGATTTCCACCGTTGTTGTTCATCATTTCTTCCCCATTGTAGTCACCACCTTGTGTCCTTTGTGGGTACTTAATAGAGAGCAACCGGAGAGGGTAAAGAGGGCAACCAAGAGTGAAGGAAGTTTTGGTCGAACCTTGGTTTATTGTGGTGTTCGTTTGATTGGTTTGTCTGAGCTTGGATCGAAGAATTCTCTTGGTGAAAAGATTATCTTTTTTAGGTATCAGACTTTTAACTGATGAGGGATGTTAGAGCAGGGATGTTACTAGAGAAGATTTTTACCCTGTGACAGTGAATGAGTTCTCTCATGCCATGTAGTACACCGGATGCTCAAGACCTTTCAATGTGGCACTTTGATCACAAAAATTAATATACACTAAAAACTGGATATCGTCTAGCAATGATAGTGAAAATATGCTGTCCCAAGCCTAGCTTCTTAAATCCGCTTAATCGATGGTGGAAGTTTTTATGGCAGTTAAATATACCAAGCAAAATATATTTTTTGTGTGGAAAATTTGCAAGGACATTCTTCCCACAAATAGCACTCATTTCTATTGAAAACATATGTAGTAGATGTGAACACAAGCCACGGAATGCATATTCTTAGAAAAATAGAATAATGTAATTTTTATTTATTCCATAAATCTTGACAATGAGCCTCTACATTAATATATGGAGTATACAAATTAGCTTCTTTAATTAATCTCCTACAATCAAGTATATATAGAATCTCCAAAATAGGAAAAGAATAGAAAAAGACAACTTACATGAATATTTGATAGTCAGTCAAATATTTCTACACTCCCCTCAAGTTGGTGCATAGATGTCACACATGCCCAATTTGCTTAAATACTTTGTAAATAGTCTATTGGATCCTCTAATTGAATCTTAAGCAACTAAACAATTTTTTTTCTTCCAACTTTTCCTTAATGAACAATCTATTTACCTCTACATGTTTTGATCAATCATGTTGAGTTTGATTGTGGGCAATATTACATTCTGGTTTATTGTCACAATAGAGTTGAATCGGCTCATGGATAAATAGCTAAAAAATGCAAGAGAAGTCTTAGCCACAATGCTTCACAAAGTCTGTACAATCTGTGTTGATTAACTAGGAGCTAGTGAACCGGACGTATATCAATTAAAATCGAACCACATAAAATAGTTTGCTGAATGTCCTGAATTCTTGATCCAAGAACCAATTTCTTGTGAGGACAATCATCATTTCAACAACTTATGGGAGACTTGTTCATCTTTCAACACAGATGAAATTATATTTATGAAGGGAGAATTTAATTTTGTGCCATGAAAATCATGGGTGCTAGTAGACATTCATTGTAATTTTGGGATCTTGGATAGTGAGTGGTATTTTAGTAGGTAAATTGACATCCTAAATGGTGAGATAATCATCGTATTCTCCCGTTGACCCTCGCCCGGTCAACCCCCACCCCCCATCAAGAACTCCGCCCTCATACTTAGCTTGCATAAATATGTTTATGTACCTGGCTTTTGGATCTTTCCATGATCTTTCCTTAGTCCTTACATTGATTTGCTGTAAGTTACGACGACAACAACAATAATATATTTTTGATGATATATACATGAATTTCACAAGGGGTGCTATTTGCATTTGTCTAAAGAGGGAGAGATGACAAAATTTTGAGATGTACCTGTTTTTTTTTTTTATATAAATCAAGAGCCTATTATACCGAGTGTAATGTTGAAAATTTTTCAGCTGAAAAGTATTTAAGATTGGTGTTTTGTTTACAATGAAATGAATGATAAGACTTCTTGCAACAAAGGCCTTTGTTGTAGGTAGTGTGGTACGAATCAAGGAGTCGGTAAGGCAGTAGAATGGAAATTCGTTTAGTTGCATCAAGTTTTTCAGTTTTGGTAGACTCGATCTTAATTTTGAGAGTGAGAAAAAAAATAGATATTCCAAGATCTTAAAACACATGCTTGTTTACCTACTATTTTTTTTCAGTAGTATGGGTTTTCAGTTTGGATCTAAATCTTTTTCTATTTTCTCTTTTTCCTTGTTTTCTGGATTTGTTAAAAAAATTATTTGTTGTTTCTTGGTTAATTAGAAGATTACTTTTAATGGGCCTAGAAACCAGTGGTCCAAGTCCAGGTAGCATATCCGGGTAAATATTATTCTGCAAAAAAAGTCGGTCGCCGTTGCCGGGGATCGAACCCGGGTCACCCGCGTGACAGGCGGGAATTCTCACCACTATACTACAACAACCTTCGTCTTTCAAGTGCTTTAAACGTTTAGTAATTTCATATTATTTAAAACATAACAGCTTTTTTAATTTCCCATGATTGTTTACCATTCTCCAAAAACTATTTTTTCTAAAACTCAATTTCAACCACATTTTCATTATAAAATATTTTGCCCATTTACCTAAAATTTTTCCTACTTTTTAATCACACATTCTCCAAAAAGTCACTATTCTAAAACTCATTTAAAAAAAAAAAAAAATCTCTTTATCGAACATCAACAAGGGTTCAAGTGGTCAAAAGTATCATAATAAATCGAATTTTTTTTTTCACACAAAAAACACAGATCCCTTATAGTTCATCGGATGAAGGCACGAAATTATAGTCTAGGTGCACTTCCGAGATGATGAACATGGAATCATAAAAAGTCAATTAACAATTCCATGTCCCAATTTCCAATCCTCGTGACAAGCAACTGATACTATAACAAGAAGTGAGGAATCTATAAAAACGAATAGAGTTGATGTAACACTTCATTTCAAATACTTTTACTAGGAATATCAACTTTCAAGCGGTCAATCTCATCCGTCCTTTGTGACACCAACTGTTCCAATAATTGGCACCTTGATATCTGCCTTCTCAGTGCTCCGACATCAACCGTGAATTCAATACAAGCCTATAAAGTTTATTGAGGCTCGATGGAGGATTGATCATATAACTTGGAAAGAAACATTCCAATCGCAAACACTCAAATGGCAAAGTGGGCCAATGGATCCCTTCTTGATTTCAAATATCTATTCTTTAGCACCATTCTTTGATAAGAAACAGATCAAGTGGTCAATTATCAAAGAGTTTGAAAGTACGTAGTTTACTAACTAAATTTGATCTTACGTGCGGAATTATACAATTAACAAACAACAAGTCACTTTTAATTATTTTTAGATGGTTAAACAAACAATTCAATTATCTGAAGTTGAATTACCACAGTTTGTAATGTGTAAAGCAATTAAGATCAATATTGATGACAGAGGAATCCAACTGGGTAAAAACTCCGGGACAAAGTCAGTTATCTCCACTATAGACAATATAGATTACAGTCTGTTTCCAACCTAACAAATTCCACTAGTTCTCGCTATTGTAATTCATGTAATCTCCAAGATCTGCTATTCCTTCATACTCACGATCTGCTTCCGTAGATTTTATCTAGCCAACCTGCTAGATCTCCCGATCTACCTCATGTATCTTTCAAGATCCGCTGTAAAATCCAAACTCACAATCTTCTGCATATATTTCTTCCAAGTGGATACCCAGGAATTATATATTCATGTTCTTCTTCCTGCGCTTGTAGTCCAACCTCTCTCAACCTCCAGCAACCTCTGAAATTCAACTGATAAAGTACCTCCCTAAGGATGTTTAGGCAGTAGGTGTTTTGAATTCTTCAATTTGATGTTTTCACTAAACAGGTGGTTATATGATCTCAAGAAGAAAGAATTAGTCACNGTTATATGATCTCAAGAAGAAAGAATGAATCACAATAAAAGAATATGTTCTTGAATCTTTAAATAATGATATAAGGCAAAGAATAATAATCAACCACCTTAGAATTTCGTCCAATAGTTTGGATATTTATAGGAGATGGCAATTTAATTGAATGGGCCGGATAAATATGTTTAAAAATGTAAATTAGGATTTTCCGGATCTACCTGTCGCTCGAGTGAGAAGCTAGCGACACACTTTCCCTCAAACGAGAGCTCAACGATAGGTGGGCGACAGACATTCTATTTTTGTCGCTCGAGCCATGTCCAGGTGATAGGTTAGCGAAAATGCGGCTCCATGTTTCTCCTATTTTCATGCTTGAACCCTAAACCTCATAACTCAATTTATACAAATTGCACTCTAGGTTCTTGACTTTTACAACATGTTACACATTAGTCCTTTTGCCCACAAAATCGTCAATACTAAAAACTAACAAGCTCCCCATTTGACATTCTGTGACAAAACTATACAATAAGTTATGGATAAAAAAAAAACTAAACTACTCAAGATATGTTTCTTGCATTCCTTGTCAAACCTGTTTCCTGAAATCAAAAACTCAATACCCAGTGTAAAAGTACGTGATACAGGAAATCAAAAAAATCATGAACACAAATAAGCATGCTAATTTAAAACGTAACATTAATGTCAATCAAAACACCAACCCAATGCAGATGCAATGCACATTCTCTCCCTTACTGCAAACTCTCAATATTTTTATGTAGTAAGCAAATATATCTTTCTCTTCCCAATGACCCATAAACATAAAATCTCTCCCTTTGTAAATATTGTATCTCCCTTTTTGTCACAAAAGAATAAAAAAAACTTTAACATATAATCACTCAAAAATGCAGTCGTTAACATGCATAAATATAATCAATGTACGGTAAATTTTTCCACATACTCAAATCAATTTAACAAGGAGTAATTATATAAGTGACCCATGTGTGTAAAGTGTCACTAATTCTTTGTAAATAAGACTCCAAACCTTAATTTTGTGAGAAATGAAATACTAAACATCACTACCAATAAGTATATTCCTCTATTTATGAAAGTCAAACCATTTACAGTGCATTAGGACCTTTAAATAAAAACTCATTGTGTATTGATATTTTCTATTCTCCCCTTAACTTTGAGCATATTTAATTTACACATCTTCCAATATTTTTAAGCTTATAATTATTTTTCACATCTTAAGTTCAGGTTTTTCTCCATTAAGCGATTAAAATGATCAATGTAGCAAGTTTTAGGCCGGTTAACCCAAGTCAATTAATCATAGGCACCAGGTTATGAGAAACCCCACAAACTTAATTGCTCGAGTCAAATAGGCTCCAAAAAAAATATAAGATATTGAGCTTTTTATTATCGGGGATAACCTTGAGCTTAAGTCAAATAAATATGGTCAATTCATGCTCAAAGTCAGCTTACTAACATGTGACTGGCATCCTAAATCTTACACATGCGGTAGAGTCCCACTAACAATATCATAGTATGTGCAATGCAGATGGTACATGAAGACACATATACTAAATACTTAATAATTAACCTAAGTCGACAATGAAAACTATGTTAAAGCTCATCGATTAAACACATGCATGATCACAACTCACAAGTTCAAGAATGTTATATATCATGTTGTAATAAAAAAATTTCATCATTTTTATTTTTCAATTTTCCATTTTTTTTTATTTTAAAACGTGAATACACCAAACACAAAGAATAAAATGGCAAATACAATAAAAATAAAACATATGCATGAGCTTTCTACCTAAAAAACAAATAAACAAAAATGATGCATGCATAAATCAATGTCACATAATGATAAAGCACGAGCATGCACCAAAAATAACTAATCAATTAGGTATGTAAATGCTCTTACCTTTAAGAGTATCGTGATCTATTTCGTAATTTTTCAAATCACTTTTCTTCAACCAAACTTGCCTAGTGACAAGAATATTTTTGGTCATCTGTATCATTAACGTAGCTAATTTACTTACCTGATTAGTAAGGAAGTTAATCTGAGCAACATAATCCTAATTCTTATTTCTATTTAAGTTCTCATTTTTATTTCTATTCAGAAAATGATGACACCTGGACTTTATGTGTCATAACCCACCACAGTGAAAACATGTAGGGATAAACCTAGGACCAAAGGTATGTGGACGCTAATGTCTATTCCTCGGTCGACGGGTCATATGCTATCTAGTAGGCCTCTGTCTAACAAATCTCTTATCCTTAAGATCAGGGTTAGGCACGTGTTTAGGCTGGTCAGTAGCAGGGACAAATATTGTCTTAAAAGTACTAGCATTGTTTTCCTTAAAATCTAGACATCTCTTATTTTCAGCTGGCTTGCCCATTCCTAAAATATTATCTAACTTTTCAAAACCACTAGAGAAGGCAAACAGTTGAGACTTAGAATATTCTAGATCACTCAGAAGGTTCTTAACCTGGATATCTAAGGTCTCTTTCTCAATGGTCAACTCACTAATTCTCCTAGAGGACTTCTCAAGCTCACTGATTAGGTTTTTAACTTGAGTCTCTAAAGTTTCATTTATAGATTTCACTTTACTCAGGATCGAGCTAGATTCCTTAATGTGGGCTACTAACTTCTCATTTTCCAATTCAAGTTCCTTATTCTTTGAGCTCAAGACTTTATTTTTAGTAAGAATCTTGAGACTCTCCTCATACATCTTATCATAAGCCTCTTAGATATCTTCCTCACTATCAGAATCTTTCTCACTATCTAAGTCCTCTTCTCTTTTACTCTCCTAGTCAGATCCTTCTTTAACTCTTGTAGTAAAGGCAATATATTTTTTACTTTCCTCACGAGTAGATTTCTCGATCTGATAGTCCGAGTTAGACTCGTCATCAGTGAGAGTAACATTACTCACTCCTAATATGACCAAAATCTCGACAATTATGGCACCTCACATATTTAAATTTTCTCTTAGATTCACTCGGGCCACCTTTGTGTCTCTCTTAAGAGTTATTTTTCTTCCTAAATATTTTTTGAAATTTTTTAGCCAAGTAAGCTAACTTATCATCATCCGGTGAATCAGAATCAAAAGATTCGGTCCGGGTGTTTCTCACGGATTTCAAGGCTAGAGATTTATCTTTAACAGGTTTATCTAAGGTCAGCTCATACATATGGAGGGATCCAACTAATTCATCTATCTTAATGAATTCTATGTCCTTACTTTCTTCAATCGCCGTGATTTTATGCCTGAAATGCTCGGGTAAGGATTTAAGAATTTTACCCTCTATCTTAAACTCGGAGATTTTCTCTCCTAGGTTGAAGTTAGAGTTCACTATGTTATTTAGACTCGCGTAGAAGGCATCAAATGTCTCATCTTCTCTCATTCTAATCTCTTCAAACCTAGTGGTCAGCATTTACAATTTTGAGTTCTTAACAGCCTGAGTTCCCTCATGTGTGGTCTATAAAATATCTCAAACTTCTTTAGCAACCTCACACATAGATACTCTCCTAAATTCTTCCATGGATACTGCCATAAATAAGCCATGTAAGGCTTTACTGTTCCAATTACATTCATCTAAGTTCATCCTAGTCCAATTAGCAATGGGAGTATGGGTCACTAGGTTGTCTACAATTGTACTAAGGGCACTCCAACCATTCACCACACTCAACCAAATCTGTTCATCCATAGATTTTAAGAACACTCTCGTCCTAACTTTTCAATAGGCATAGTTAGTGCCATCAAAGTATAGCGGGATGGATAATGAACTACGCATCTAGACAAATTAAGGTCAGGAATCAAAATTAGTCTTTGATACCAATTGAAAGTATGTAGTTTACTAACTAAATTTGACCTTACTTGCAGAATTATACAATTAACAAGCAACAAGTCGCTTTTAATTATTTCTAGATTGTTAAACAAATAGTCAAATTATCCTAAGTTGAATTGCCACATTTTGTAATATGGAAAGCAATTAAGAACACCAATATTGATAACGGCGAAACCCAACTAGGTAAAAACTCTGGGACCAAACCAGTTACATCCACTATAGACAATAAGGATTGCAGTCTGTTTCCCGTCTTTCCAACCTAGCAAATTCCACTAGTTCCCACTGTTGTAATTCATGTAATCTCCAAGATCTGATGTTCCTCCAGACTTACGATCTACTACCGTAGATACTATCTAGCCAACCTACTGGATCTCCCAATCTACCTCCTGTAGCTTCCAAGATCCGCTATAAATTCCAAATTCACAATCTTCTGCACACGTCTCTTCCAAGTGGATACCCAGGAATCACATATTTCTATTCTTTTTCCTACGCTTATAGTCCAACATCTCTCAACATCCAGCAACCTCTGAAGTTCAACCGAGAAAGTACATTCCTAAGAATATTTAGGTAGTATGTATTTTGGATTCTTCAATTTGATGTTTTCCCCAAACAAGTGGTTATATGATCTCAAGAAGAAAGAATGAATCACAATGAAAGAATATGTTATTGGGTCTTTAAAGAACGATATGAGGCAAAGAATAATAATCAACCACCTTAGAATTTCATGCAATAGTTTGGATAGGAGAGGGTAATTTAATTGAATGAGCCGGATAAATCTGTTTAAAAATGCAAATTAGGGTTTTCCGGATCTACCTATCGCTCGAGCAAGAAGCTAGCGACAGATTGTTGCTCGAGCGAGAGCTCGGCGATAGGCGGGCGACAGACATTCTGTTTTTGTCGCTCGAGCAATGTCCAGGCGATAGGATAACGAAAATGCAGCGCCGTGTTTCTCCTCTTTTTATGCTTGAACCCTAGATCTCATAACCCAATTTATACAAATTGTACCATAGGTCCTTGACTTTTACAATATATTACACATTAGTCCTTTTGTCCACAAAGTTGCCAATATTAAAAACCTAACAGAGTTTCTAGATTCTGGAACACGGGATGAATTTCGTTACAATCATGCTACTTTGCCAGAAAAATTTGTTATCTTTCTTGGCAAAATGTTATCATTAGACTGTTTAAAAAAATAGTTAACTTTTATATCTAATCATCTGTTGTCACTACTATATCCGTCAAATCGATGGTCAATAATTTTTGGTAGTGTGACTTATCTCTTTTCGTTATGGTTCCTCGGTGATATAAAACAACCTACAAAAAAATTTTATTAGTAATATTATATTTTTTAATAGTTTAATAAACTTAATTTACCCACAAAAATATCATCAATAAACCTTTGTTTGTCTTTCATCTTTCAAAAACTCCTTTTTCTATATAATCATTTTCAACTATAAATTCACACACAAAAATATTTTATACGTAAATTCAAAAAAAAAA
>CAIGRB010081021.1:31240-46286 GCA_903798255.1 Fraxinus quadrangulata | reverse complement strand
AGAAGTGGCAACAAGACCACTATCTGTATATGCAATCTAGCATGTAACCTATGGATACTTCAAGTTTGTGCGATGATTTGTTTAATGCACGCATTACTGAAGAATCGAAAAAACAACAAATCCACTACCAAACATTTTTTGACGGTCAGTAAATTTTTTTTCAACAATAGCAATAGTGGAAAGAAGAATAATACCAAGGCATGCAATCTAGCATGCAAAATTACACGGATACCAATTTAAGTTCAGTGAGATCTTATATTGACGAACAAAATAGCAATATGTTGAACAAATTATCCTACTGACAATTAAACATGAAAGCTGTTATAGCTTCCATCCAAGAGGATGTTCTTATCCATTTCTCGATTGAGAGAAGTGGACTCAGAAGGAGAACTCAATGTGTTACAAATCTTGGAAATTGTGAAGTATCAAAACTATCACATTGTACCAGTCGTTGAATGATTTCAACAAGCTTTTCAACTTTATTAGCTTGCCTAAATAAAATATAAAATGCATGGGATTGTCTGTCTATCTCTTCCTAAGTCCTTAATATGAGCTAGATTAAGTATCAATAAACATATCGTATCACTTCTTGCGACAATCTATTAGAACATTAGAAAGTCTTGAGAATTTACCTTTACAACAACTTCGAAACTAGCTTCACAAAACTTCAACAATTCTAGAGCATAGCTGCATTATATCGCACATGAAGTAAATGTTAGCAAAACAAAGATAAAAAAGTTTTTAAATTCATTACTTCACTAATTGTATCAGATGGTGTGATGTTTTAAAATACACATACAGTTTAGCAATTTCAGTAATATCAATCGAGAATCGAGGCCCTTCCCAATGCCATCTAACACTCCCAAGATAAATTTGGATTATACACTTGGAAGTCTAAAAAATTTCAGAAGATTTTCACTTTCACTTTAGCATTACAACAGCTTCACATGCAAGAACGAAAGGAAAATAAAGTTGAATTAAATCAAAGTTGTATATATCAATTAATCTAATAAACGTATTCTGCACGAAGTCAATGAAGACAAAAGATAATTTCATTACGTATCCAAATTACAACTAGGTTGTATAAAACATAACTGAAATAGTACTATAAGGAAAATTCCGTAGAAGTACCCTCATGTACTGTTTTTTGTGTTTGTAGATCCCGATCATGTTGAAATCTAACTGTCCTTGTCTGAACATACGATTCCAGCTGACACAATTTTGATTATACATTAGTATCAGGACGAACGAGGATTTAAAAATATTCATTATAATAGACATCTACTGTAATCTTATGTTTGTATATAGTCATTATGTCTAATTGACGTACATCTAACTATTTTCAATATTCATTTGGAAAATTCGATATATCAACGACCAATCAATCGAATATTGATTAATACGTAATTGATCGAACACTACTTGCAAACGGCTCTTCTGCTCAGAAACGAAATGTTCCAATGTAGTTCTTGAAATGAGCTTCGAGATAACGTAGGTGATATATGAATTCAACTAGCATACAATCGTCGGAGAATTTTTAAAGTTAGCATGTCATCAAAATTTTCGAAATATTAATTTGGAACGACCTATTTTGATGCACCGTAACATTTATTACGATTGGTCGTTTTACACGCTGTTAACGACGTGAAAAGCTCGGTTGTGAGAACTTTAAAATGGTATTAAAAATATAATATTTCAAATTTGTTTGACATCTCGTAATGATCCATAAATTTAAGATAAAATTACAAATTTATTGAATTCATAACATTTTTACGTGAACACCGTAGAGAGACATATTGAGTGGCAATGATATTTTTTTTTTTAAGTCAAAGAAAAAGTCACCTCATTAAATTCAAGATTCTGTGAACTATCCATGAACTACATTCTGTACATCTAGCATTATTGAATAAATAATGCATACATCCTTCATATCACTATCTCCACAACCATGCTTCATCTCTTTTCTCCACTTCACTACATATCCCTCTTCTCTATTCTTCCTCCAAGTCATTTTCTACTGTCTCATTTACTCCCCATATTTAGTTGCTCATTGCTCGACTCAGTTGGATATTCAAACAAAATATGCATTGTCAATCTTCATGTACGAATTTTGTTGAAGCGAGCCATGTACTTGGGAGAAAAAAATACTTTTAATTTTAACAAAATGACTGGTTCTGGTCTTGTTCTTATTAGCTATATACACAATTTAAAGTAGATATATTGATAAAATACTTAATTTAAATAGGTTAGGTTGACCACCAGAGTCTCAGACCTAACTTTTCATTCGTCCATTCCTACTAAACTTTTACTGCTTATTCTTCTTATTTGTAGTTTACTTATAAGTTGACACATTTATGTTTTCATCTTAGCCAAACATGTATCTTACGAAAATATAACTTGTTCATTGGATAGGATTATATAAAATTGCCCAAGAATTTTATTTATGGGTTTAAGACCGTTTAATGTTGATATGGGAAATACAGGAAATATAAGGTATGTCTCCTATATATGACATGTTTTTCTACATATCTTTTTAGAAAATCCATTTAGTAAATAAACTATGAGAGCCCATTATTTTATTATCTTTTGCAAATAACGTATTGGGGAATGAGTCCAAATGGCCACCATTCAATCTGTCCTTGTCCAACAGGCCTTTGACCAAGTTCTCAAAAATAAAATGAAATTTAATTATTTAAAAGTGCAATAAGACCATTTATGCTCCCTGTAAAAAGCCAAATTGAAGAAGGAATTAAAAATTTATTCACATCAAAACCATTTATCTGCAAATTGAAAAGGAGATTTGGTTACATCTCCATTCTCAAATCAAATCAATCTTCTTCATTTTTTCTAAATCTTAGGTTTCACCAACCAAATCGAACATATCTTCTTCCTTTATGTCAGGTAGGAATGACAAGCTAAGCATAGGGAAAAGACAAAAGAACTGTACAAGAGGCGGCAGGAAGAGGAAAGAGAGGTTGACGAGTATCGTGAAATTGGCTTGCGGCTAAAAAATTATCCAGAAGAAAAGCTTCGAAAAGCCAAGAAATTGGTTTTAAATTTTATTAAATTAGCTGAGTAAGTGGATGAGGTAATCATTCTTTATAGTGGAACATCCCAGATTTTATGTCGTTTTTTATGCTTGTAAATGGAACAGTTCGGTACATTTATGTGTAAGTTAGGATTTCTTTTGCTTAGTTAGGAGGTATAAATTCAAATCAGAAGCGAACGATCAAACAATTTGAAATAATGATTGTGTCCAAGTAAAGAATTTCTTTTCCCATTACTAGAATTATTGTAAAATAATAATAATTAAAAATGGCATAATGAGGACTATTCTGGCACAATGCGCTCTCTTTGTCGTGGAGAAACCCATTTCGTCCTCTGATTTTTGAGTTGTATGTCGGGTTTTTAATATTTGCGTGTGAATTGAATTATTGGGTAACAATGGCAAATTGAAACAGCAAATTGGTTGAAGAAGGTTTGTAACCTATGCCTATGATCGAAAAAGGGAGATGTGTTAATCACCTCTTGGCACCATTACAAGTAGTTTCTACGAGGGTAAGCCATTTTCTTCATCATCAAATTTTCGAGGTAATATCAGACGTTTATTTAAAAACATTCTTTAATTCTGTTAGGCTCTATTTGTTTCTGACTCGATTTGATTGTGTTCGAATGATTTAATCTCCAATGCTTCTCAGCTTCTATCTCCTTAGAATTTATTTTTCAAAGTTGTTATTTTATGATGGTGATTTTCCTTATGCAACAACAATTTTATGTCAATATCTCTCTTGAATTTTTGATGATGTTGCTTGTGACTTTCTCCTTGTCTTTAGAATTGGCCGTCCCTCAAGTATAATATGTGAAATCCATTTGTGGGTTTTTCCAAAAGTGGGTTCTATTTTTTGGTTTTTGATGATGTTGTTTGTTAGTTCCCACTTAACTTTCTCAATTTATTTTTGAGAAAGGTCATTAGAAGTTTTTATTTATTTTCTAGCATTTGATGTGCAAAGTCTTGCATTTCCTTTACAAGGGTGCAATGCTAAATACCATTTGAAATATTGTTGCCGATTTTGGTGAATATGGTGACTTCACCATATGAGTTCACCTTACACATTAGAGTAAAACTTTTAAGAGAGTGATATGTAATTAAAATGAGGCTCAAAATTGATATCATACTTGCTCTATAGTGTAATGCTTATTTGATAGGACGAGATAAAAGTAAAAGAGGATGTTGAAGATGAGATAATAGATATATTTGCCCAAATATGTATGTGAGTTGAGAGTGACTTGAGGCTCACTGATTTTATTCTTTCCCCAAATATATATGTGAGATGAAAGTGACACAAAGCTTATTGTGTTTAACCCTTTCCGGATTTGATGTTTTGTCTTCTAAGTTTTGAGAATAAAATAGGAGTTTGTGCTTGGAATTGAAATTAATTCCTCTCATTAAACTATCAAGTAATATGTGAAATGAAGTATAATCTTTCATGATGATTCCACATTTGGTTATAAAGCTAGTAATTGTATTAGAAAAATGTTAGTAGAACTTTTTTGTTGTGAAGTACTATAGTGATTGCAATTTGTATAAAATTTCTTTTTTCTTATCGAAAATTTGTATGTTTAACTTGGTTTATACAACTTATGCATCTTGTTCTTAAGTGCTTTGTTGTCATCACTTGTTCTAATAATTGTAATTGCTTTGTATTTTGCAGTGCTATGAAGAATAAGCTTCAAGAAAGCTACTATCGATCACTTTTTAGACTAAGGCATGGGACTTCGAGAATTAGATAGTTTTTTACTATTTTTATTGATTGTTTTGATATAGTTCTATAGTTACTTTGTTCTGTTTGTATAGAGTAGTTGATGTTTTAAGAATGTTATATATCTACTTCATCTTCTTTGCGTAGATTACGAGATATTTTGAGGATGTTGTGTAGCAACTTGCTAGTGCATTTGGAAATGTGATGATTAAGGATATTGAATATAATTGAAATTTACATATTTCCAGGTCTTTATAACTTTCAAATTTAAATATCGTACATGTCCAGGATAATGATAGTGTTCCATAACCAATAAAATGACATTTAGCTCTTTACGTCAATATATAAGTACCACTTCACGTAACGATATAGACTTCGTTCATGTGATACAAAACGATATCGATGTCATTCCAGTACAGAAATGCACTCATTTATATATGGCATTGAAATCATTCTCGAGTCATAAAATGATTTTGTTGTCGCTTCAATACAAAAATGCATTGATTAACATAACGATATTGAAATTTTTCCTGAGACACAAAATGATGTTGATGTCGTTTTTGTATCAAATACACACTGCTTTACTGATTTTCTTAACGACATTGACGTCATTTCAATAAGAAACTTGCACTGCACGTGGGACTTAGGATGTTATAAACATGTCTAAGGGATAAATTACTCTCGGGTGGTGAACAATTCATAGGTGCGAGCGCACCAGCATGGACCACTCATGCGCCCCAAATCACTACTAAAATGACATTTAATTCGTTTCATTTAATATGTAACGGCATTGATATCATTCTAGTTCAAATCATAATTACGACATTGAAGTCATTTCGTTTAATATGTAACGATATCAATATCTGTATGTATCAAACCTATGAAATAACATAGCGACATCCATGTTTCAATACAATATTTACCACATTGATATCGTTCTAGTCAAATCACAACTACAACTACAATGACATTGATATTGTTTCATTTATAACATAATGATAATTGATATCGTTATGTTTCAAACTCACGAAATAAGATAACGACATCGACATCCATGTCGTTTCAATACAAATTTTACAAGATTGAGACTGTTCCAATTCAAATCACAAATAAAATTACGTTAAATTCACTTCTTTTAGTAAATAACACAATTTTTATCGTTAAGCATCAAACCCACGAAATAACATAACGACATCCATGTTGTTTCAATGCAAATTTGGCGAGATTAAGATCGTTCTAGTTCAAATCATAACTACAATGACATTGAAGTCATTTCTTTTCATATAAAACGACATTGTATCGTTTTGAATAAAAATGATGATTCGACCATCCACGACCACCCGACATGTATCGACATATGTGGATGATCGAAATAGGTCATTAGGTGGGGATCGATCTCACTTAAAAGAAACTATGGAACATTTGTGTTCTCATAATTATATACCACCTTTAAACTATTTCAACGAAAGAAAATATCTTCGTTCGCTCTTTCTAAGCCATTCGAGTGGTATCAACCCACTTGATGACCTCTTTCAATTATCATACATATGTTGAAGGCATGCAGATGGCTGTGGACGGTCGAATTTCTTTTTTTAGCTAGAATGATATAATTATCATTTTATATGAAATGAAACGATATCTATGTCGTGTAGTTATGATTTGAATTTGAACGATTTCAAACTCGTTAAATTTATACTAAAATGATATGGATATCGTTATATTATTTTATGGATTTGATACATAACGATATCTTTATCATTTTAGTACAATTTAACAACATTGATAGCGTTTCAGTTTGCATCATAACTAAAACGATATTTATAGTTTATATAAGACGATAATTATATCGTTTCTGCTAAAAACGACGATTCGATTGTCCATGGTCACCCGGCATGCCTCCGACATACGTAGGACAATTGAAGGAGGTCAAATGGGTTGATACCTCTCGAACGACTTAAAAAGAGCGAATGGAGATACTTTCTTTCTGTCAGAATAATTTGAAGATGCTAGACAATTATGAGAACAAAAATGTTTCCTTAGTTTATTTTGAGTAAGATCAAACCTATTTGATAACCTCTTTCGATCGTCCTACGTATGTCGGAGGCATGATCGACAGTTTGGATGGTCGAATCGTCGTTTTTAGTCAAAACGATATAATTGTGTTTTATATGAAAAGAAACTACTTCAATGTCGTTCTAGTTATGATTTGAATTGGAACAATCTCAATCTCAACAAATTTGTATTGAAACGACATGGATGTCGTTATGTTATTTCGTGAATTTGATGTATAATGATATAAATGTCGTTACCTACTAAAAGAAACGATTTCAATGTCGTTTTAGGTATGATTTGATGGAACGATCTCCATCTCGTAAAATTTGTATTGAAACAACATGGATATCATTAGGTTATTCCGTATGTTTGATATATAACGATATCAATATCATTATGTACTAAACTAACTGATATCAATGTTATTGTAGTTATGATTTGAACTAGAATAATATCATTGTCGTTCTATATTCAAAAATGGTATTTATGTCATTTTAGCTATAATTTTAACTGGAACAAGTTCAAACTCATCAAATTTGTATCAAAACGATATGAGTGTCATTATGTTATTTTTTGAATTCGACACATCACGATATCATGTCGTTCTATATGAAAAAAATGATATTTATGTCGTTTTAGTTATGATTTTGACTAAAACGAGTTTAATGTCATTACGCATGAAAAGAAACGATATCTAAATCGTCGTAGTTATGATTTTGTCTTAAACCAGTTCAATGTCGTTACACATAAAAGGAAATGATATCTATGTTGTTTTAGTTATGATTTTAACTGAAACGACTTCAATGTCGTTAAGCATAAAACGAACGATATGTATATCGTTTTAGTTTTTATTTTAATTGAAACGAATTCATTGTCGTAATGCATGAACTGAAACATTGTCTATGTCGTTTTAGTTATGATATGAAGCTGTAACGATATTAATGTCATAAAAATTTACTGAAACGACATGGATGTCGTTTTCATATTTCGTAGCTTTTTGAGAATAAAACGTACAATTTTGAAAGTGTAAAGACCTGATGTGCAATTTATTGAGGCTTGATTGAAAGGAAAGTTAAAATTCATTGACTAAAATATGCAAGATGTATGTGGAAAGATCTGGCCTATAATTACTTGGAGCACTAAATTAAAAAGAAAGTAAAAGTCATCTAGGCGCGCGCATAAGCCTATGAGATGGCGCGCGCATGGGCAGCCACTGAAAGAAACCAATTACAGTGGGCGTGCACCTTAGCTCATACTTAGCGCGTACCCTGTTTGAAGAACGACTTCAATGTTGTTATATATAGTCATAACGACTTTTATGTCGTTATAAAAATCAGTGAAATAGTATGTACTTGATACTGAAACAATAGCTAAATTATTTTATGTTTTAGGAACGATTTAAATGTTGTTATGTTAATCAGTGCAATTTTTGTATTGGAACGGCATCTACATCGTTTTTGTATTTCAGGATTTCAATGTCATTATTTGAATAAATGCATGTTTGTACTAGAATGACATCAACTACTTTGTATCATAGGAAGAAAGTGCATATCATTACGTAAATATGCACAATATCAACATCTTGGACAGGTACAATATGTAAACTTTGAAATGATTGCTTATAGTCTTCCCTCAAGTTTTTCTATTTCAATTCTCAATAATTATGCTATGTTGAGTTCTCAAAATACCGGTGGTGGTTGACATGTATTATGAGAGTTTTGGTGGAATACATGGTGTGGCTCAACATCGTGCTCAACCTCATCTCCTTCTGAATGGTATGAGACATTCTCATCTTCTTCCACAATCGGTGTTAACTCTTTCCAATAAACATCTTCGAGTTCGGCTTTAATGGGAGTCAATGTAGAATTAACCTCCAACTGCAAATATTAAATCATGCAAATCATTAATCATTCGTTAAGCTAATTCCACAATTTGCCCCAGCTAAACTTTTAAAAAAAGGCAATTTACATCTTTCGATTCCAACACGCTATCAATGGCAACAGAAGCTAACTTCTTCGGAATTTCCCAAGCGACCATTCTTAGAATTGCATAAGGATATTTCGTAGCAAACTTTATTCTCAAAGTTGGAATCTCTTTGAATACTCAAATCTATTGTAAAACAAATATTATTATCTCACAACATAAATTTTTATATAAAAAATAATACAAGTCAAGTGTATTTTCTGTACATACCATTATATCAAGTGGAAGGTAGTGCAACGAATATCGACCTAAAAACTAGTCTAAGTCAAAAATCAGTTGCTCTCACTTATTATATATAGTTTACAACACAGAAACAATCACACACGCATACACATATATATAGATTGAATATAAGATAAACTAAATCTGGACTTAATTAGTAATCTACTAAATTTGACAATAAAACATTAATCTTCAACAAATTTCGGAGAAAATAAAGCTGATAGAACAATTACAATTATTAGATTCATAGAGTAATTAATCTAGAAATAGCCATAAGATTTTCAATGAATTCATTTTTCCTTTAATAGATACAAATAACAGTATATGTAAAACCACATAATTAAGAAAATAAATAAGAAATGAAACTCCTTAAGAAATCATTATAGAAGTCAATAAAAAAAATCTACTAAATATCAAGTGATGAACCAAAACTCCAAAACCACCAAACCCCATATGAATTTCCAATGCAAATATTTCAAAAAGAACTTGAATAAAAGCTACAGAAATGATTTTTATAGCAAAAAAAAAAAAAAATGTAATCTTGAATATAATTCATAGAGTCCAGATCAATAAACTTAAAAACTCAATAAAGAGATTCGACAAGAAGAAGCAAAATATGTACAGATGAAATTAAACACAGTTTGAACACTATACATAGAATTCATTGTTGGTTTGAAAACTTACGTTGATTTTTCTAACTGTGAGCTCGTCACTGTTTTTGGAAACACAGAAACTAAATTCGAATATTAACCATTGACATAAAAATCTGTTAATTTTAAAACTCTACACAATCTTCGGTCTCAAAAGGGGAAATATTGGTTTTGACTTAAATGAGGAGTGTTTGGAAATTTGAAGGAGAAAAAAATCTAATTTTGCAATTGTGAATTTGGGGAAAAAGGGTTTATGTTAGTAAATGAGGAGAAAAACCAAAATCCTTCATTTATTTGGTTATGCAAGGAAATGATAGTGGACTTTTGAGATTTTAAGCTCATGTTTGATCCACGTTCTTCCCAAAATTCATTATTTCAATATTTATTTTTAATCACACATTTTTCAATTAAAAAATATTACACACAAATTCAAAAAAATTTCTTATTTTTTAACCACATATTTTTACCACATCACATCATAAAATATATTTCTTCTTAATAATGTACATCAAATACTTTCTAAAATAATTAAAATTTCTTTTATTTTTAAAAATTTGGTCAAAGACCTTTTGAAAAAATGATATTGAGAGGATGATCATCTCAACTAACTCCCCCTCTAAAAAGTTCTTTAAAAAATGGAAAAAAAAAAGGTTAGGTTTAGTATGTACCAGCTGAAAGTTGAACGCGTCGCTCTTTTGACCCAACTCTTTTTTCCTATTATTTCTTATTTGTTCATTTTCTACTTTTCGTCTCCAAATAAATCTCGTAGAATCTCTGGAAAATTGTCATATTAAAATATTCCATCAAGCACCCATTTAATTGATTTCTTAATCTTTACACCAGCACAGAAATATTTATACAGAATTAACTGGGTTGTTGAAATTTCTGGGAGGAAATGGAGGCAGCGACGAGCTATCGGATTCTTTCACAAATGAATCTTCGGAATTTGAACCATAATTCTACATCGTGAGTAATTTTGGACTTTTTTTTTTATATATATTCTTATATTGGTTTTTCTTATAAGTTCGTTTATTGTCGTGATCATTTCTCGAGGGTGTGTCGGTTTTATTTGTGTGTGTGAGTTATGCGTGGATCAAAAGGGAAATAAAATTTTGATTTCACATTTAAAATGGGTGATCATGGTGAATCTAATGGTTTAAGTATTATAGAAAAAAATTAGTTTTAATTCTGGGATTTGTAGAATGTTTATCTTTTACCTTTTTCGATTTTCTGATGATTGATTCAATATTTAAATAGCTCAAAAATTAGGTCAATGCATTACAAAATATAGTTTTGGAATTTCATGTATTTTGGTGTGGTTAAATATCTTTACATACGAAAATTTTAGTATTATTTTGTATTTGCAGGCTTGGCGCTCAGGCTAGATTGCCATCGACTTTCTGCAATACAACCAAAGCTTCTGTGGCTTTAAATTCTAATTCATATGATAAGAAGATTAATGCTGTTGGAAGATTGTCTCTAAGTTTTCCATCACAGAGGAAAAAAATTACTGGGGAAACATTTTGCTCAGTTGGCACGTGCGCATGCCCAGGGATCAGAATTGAATCTGATTCACAGGTCACGGAAGAGAAGATTGGAGTTTTGCTTTTGAATCTTGGGGGGCCCGAGACTCTTCGTGACGTTCAGCCGTTCCTGTTCAATTTATTTGCTGATCCCGTATGATTTATGTTTTTGTAAGAAATTCATGTACTGGGTTTGATCATTTACAAATTGGTGACATTGTTTAATCCTCTATCATAGGATATTATACGTCTGCCCAGGTTGTTCCGGTTCCTCCAACAACCTTTGGCACAGATTATTTCAGTTCTCCGGGCTCCCAAAAGTAAAGAAGGCTATGCTGCCATTGGAGGTGGCTCACCTTTGCGTAAAATAACGGACGAGCAGGTACTGAGATCGCCACTAATTTTTTTGTCTTTTCCCAAGTTAACTTATGAACGTGTTGCTATCTTCTAGGATTTACGGTCTTTTTTGGTTTCTTTATTGCAGGCAAATTCCTTAAAATTGGCACTGGAAACGAAGGAAGTTTCTGCAAATGTCTATGTTGCAATGCGATATTGGCACCCATTCACCGAGGAAGCTGTTCAACAGGTATGTTGTAAGAATTGAAACAAAATATGCTTTCGCACATGCTCATTCTTGATTTATGTTTCTCTAAAATGGGAGGTTACTAAATGGAGTTTTAGTTTTATTCACTTAGAGATGGTAGTTTGCCAAAAAAAATTTGGAAATTTTAATGCTGGATGATTTTCGAGGAACTTTTACTATGACTTACATTTGCACACACACAATTGAAGTCTCCATATCATTTCCAGGAAATCAGGAATAAGAAAAAAGGGTGGGGCAATTTGAATTTCTAGGATTACCTGACAAAAAGATAATAATGTCCTGTTTTCAATTCATAATACCTCCAAATTCAGAAGCACGTGGCTTCCCCTTACTGCCTATTCATCCTAACCAACTCACTGTTGCTCTGTTAGAATGTCTTGTGCAATGGCATTTCTCTAGGCATCTCTTTTGTGTTGCAGGTGCAAGAACTGTCTCCCTTTTACATATATCCAGATTTGGGATGTCGTTACTTTATCTTATAATATGAACTTTTCTATTTCCTAATTTGTCTCTTTCTGGAATGTGTGTTAAATTCCTCTAATGGTACTTAATTCAGCATGAATCGAGCATCTTGAGATTATTGAAATTGATCCACCTTTTTTCCCCTATCTTCTGTGCTAGATTAAGAGAGATATGATAACAAGGCTTGTAGTATTGCCACTGTACCCTCAGTATTCTATCTCGACAACTGGATCAAGCGTCCGCATTCTTCGAGACATTTTTAGGTAATATCTAGTAGCAGTTCATAATTCCATTAACTACATGCAATTGCAGTTCATTAATATTGCACCGGTGCTACCATTTCATCTTCTTCTTTTTTTTTTTTAACATACTGAATCAGGGTATTTTATCAGGGATGACACATATCTGTCACGATTACCTGTTGCTATTATACAGTCATGGTATCAACGAGAAGGTTATATCAAGTCTATGGCTGACTTGATTGAAAAGGAGTTGCCAATTTTTCCAAATCCAGATGAGGTGGGTTTCCTACTTTGGAATGTTCAACTTGACACTTATTTAGAAAATATGGTTATATAGTTACGGCAATTGTTTAAAGGCGAGTTCTTTTACGGGACCTTAGGCCATGATATTCTTCAGTGCTCATGGAGTGCCAGTAAGTTACGTTGAGGATGCAGGCGATCCATACAAAGATCAGATGGAAGAATGTATTTTTTTAATAATGAAAGAGCTGAAATCAAGAGGAATTAACAATGATCATACTTTGGCTTACCAGGTTGGTTGTATTGTTTATGCTTCCAAAGACTTAGATTTCAATCTTTGCAGTTTTCATACTTACTGACAACATTATGAAGAGCTATCCAAGTGACTGTTTAATACTGGCTGCCCTCATGCAAGATCCTCCATATTGATCGTATCTGCGAAGGGGTTAAAATAATTTCACAAAATACACTATTACTTGATTGGGTTGTGCTACGTGTACATAACAATTTACGTAATTGTTTACCAACATTATATCATCAATCAAATAAATTTCCCACTTATACTTTGACACCTCATCATTATGTAAAACATTATGTGAATAGTTATGTACAATAAACATTTTTCTACTTGATTTTATGGGGTCAATAAGTTCTCCACCTGACTGTTGTGGCGAGTGGAAGTTCACTTGAACATCAAAAGAAATGAAAAACAAAATCTAGACTGCCGCCCTACTACTCGATCAATGTTGATTTTAATTAATTCCTTATATGTACCAGAGCCGGGTGGGACCTGTGCAATGGCTAAAACCGTACACTGATGAAGTTCTTGTTGAGCTTGGCCAGAAAGGTGTAAAGTCTCTACTGGCTGTTCCGGTGAGGTATGTTTCGAGAACAACCCTTTTCCTCTCTGTCTTGGGCTTTTGATGTGTTTATTCTGATTCTTCTCTTACATGATCCCTGGGCTTAAAACATATTATTTTTAATTTTGAGATTTGAGTGATATTGTATTTTTTCCCAATTGACCATGAAAATTATATCAGCAGTCCTTTTTACAGTCGTCGATACATAATTGAAGGAATCATTATTTGCTAAACGTAGGGTCATGAGAAAATGAGTTAGACCCACTGTGTAATTGCCTAAGAATTTTCATGAGTTATTTTTTGTTTCTTGATACAAAGGCCTTGTTTGGAAGAGATTTTTCCAAGAAATCATTTTCAATCAAGCAATATACAGAACACATAGCTTTTCCTTACTTTTTAACCACACGTTCTCCAAAAATAAATCATTTTTCACTTGGAAAATTCTCTATCAAACAAACCCAACATCGACTAATTATTGAACTTAGCAATTCAATTGCATTACCATGTGATTGTATCTAATATAATTATAGTTTTGAAAATTCAGCTTTGTGAGTGAGCACATTGAGACACTTGAGGAGATTGATATGGAGTACAAACATTTGGCCCTTGAATCCGGAATCGCAAATTGGGGTCGTGTTCCTGCTCTGAACTGTACGACTTCATTCATCACCGATCTGGCTGATGCAGTTATCGAAGCATTGCCTTCAGCTATGGCAATGTCGACCTCAAATACTACATCTGAAGAAGTCAACAATGATATATTTGGATACGTTGCCAAACTGTTCTTTGGTTCAATCTTAGCTTTTATTTTGCTCCTATCCCCTAAAATGCTATTGGCCTTCAGGAACCAAGTTTTGTAAACAACACAGAAGTGCATTTTCTGTTTCTTGAGACCTGGAGCTGACTGTAGTTTGAAATGCTTATACTGGCCGTCTCATGATTTGATATTATTTTCTTCAGATTACCGAAGAAATAGGTGCCGTAGTAATGCTTTTTGTCGTATTTCTTTACTACCAATTTGATAAGTTCGTTAAATTATGAGATGTAGTTTGACAATTTTTTGGAAATCAAATACATGGAAGAGAGAAGTTTGCTCTGCACTATATATTATAGCAGATGTGATCAAGTTTTGTTATTGTCTTGTAGGATATGGCTTCAAGTGATGTCACTTTCTCATTCCATTTGTAATTTTTGATACCTTTTCATTAATTTCTTATTTCTTTTCCTAATCCTATGGAATCATAGGTGGTCTATGAAGCCTCTATTTGACAACCATTACTTGGGGGAAAATATAGTTTTGAATAGTGATTTTTAGGAGTGTGTAATTAAAAAGTAAAGAATTTTTTTGGATTTAGTTATGAATTATTTTATCATGTGAATGGGTGGTTAAAAATGAATATGTAAAAAAAAAAAAAAAAAAAAAAACAAAAAAAAAAAATACAAAAAAA
>CAIGRB010081021.1:0-30267 GCA_903798255.1 Fraxinus quadrangulata | reverse complement strand
GCAGCATTTTTTGAGGTCAACAAATTGACGCCTTCTGTGAGAAAAGACATGACGACAATCGAAGGAAAAGATGAAAAATGATAGAAAATAAAAGATTGGAAAATCCTTTCACAATGGAATACCTAAACAAAAACGAGATCTAGAGACTTGCTGGAGAACAAAAGAATGCCGAAAAACTTCTGAAAGATGGAGAACTCGAGAGAATTTGAAGAATATTTTGCAAAGGTAAAGTTTTAAAATGACAAAATTTTGACTTTTATACAAGGAGAAATTGAATCCCAGCCATTGGATCGACGCCCAATTGATCTGAGCCGTCCAATCCTATGGTAAATCAAAATCGTAGAATGCAAACAGTTTATGCCATCAACGCCTCTGATCGCGCCGTGAACATCACGCACTAGCCTCAGTACGTAAGCGTTTTCCACAAGCAATATATACTCATCATTAGCCATCATTACGTATTTAATGTAACGACCGTACGAGTATTGGAAGTTGTATCGCTATAGCTAACTTGCCTTGGAAACGTGCAAAACCATCAAATCATGCGCATTAATATCAAAGTAAATGAGAATCGACAGTTCTGCAATTCTCTGCCTCAGCTCCAAAAAAAATTCATCTATCTTCAAAGTAAATGAGCCTCGGCAATCCAACAATTCTCTGCTTAATCTCCAAAACAAATTCAGTTATCTTCAAAGTAAATGAGCCTCAGTAGTCCAGCAATTCTCTGCCTCAACTCCAAAACAAATTTAGCTATTTTCAAAGTAAATGAGCATCGACAGTCCAGCAATTCTCTGTCTCAGCTCCAAAACAAATCCAGCAACCTTCAAGGTATATGAATCAACTTCAAATCAATTATCAACTTCACGCATCACATAAATATTTATGCCTGGACTTGGCTGGACTGGTGAATCAGAAATTTCAAATTTTTTGTGATATCTAAGAACAAAAGCGCGTTTCGGTAATTACTAAAAGTCCACGCATAACATAAATGATTATACATGAATTTGGGGGACTATTGTTACGACTTGTTACTAGATACTGTCAAATGATCATATTAATTAAGTTGTGGGTCGAACTGTCGAACCCCCATCTTATTTCGAGCTCTTCAGTTGGTGACGGCCCACGCGAAGTTGAATTATTTATAGAATGATTTATGTGCTTTGTAAAAGTATATTTGTGTCTTGTCTTGTTAATAGGGTGTAGGGGCATTAAATGCTCTGAAAGGTTAGGAAAATCATCTTGGTGGCTAGGACTTGATGCTTTGGCCGAGGAGATGAAGTCACGTGTAATTTGATCCAAGGATCATCATTCCATTTGTAATACTATAAATACCCCCCACCAAATAACAATTGAAGGACTAATCCAACTTTAAACACTTGGAGCAACCTATTTTATTCTCTCACTGGTACACTTCAATCTTTAATCTGAGTTCTTAGCAATTCATAATTATTGTATAATCGTATCCCGATATCTTGCCGAAACCCGAACGGAAACGTCTCGTGTCGTTAAGCTTCTCCAACGCCCAATTTCGGAGTGATCTCAGCCGTTGATTTGTTTTAACGTGTTGGTTCTAGCTTGAGTATGCACGGTGGGCTCGACATCTGTTGGCAGCATTTTTTGAAGTCAACATAAATTATTCTAGATAAATTTTTGTATAATATAGAAAAATTTCATGTGAGATAAATTATTTGTTGATTGAATTTAACTTATTTGACATGCATGGCTAAAGTTTAAAAGCATCTTTAAATGCAAAATGTTCTTACTTTAAAGAGCTATAAAAATAAGCGCTAATGGACTCTCTATTTTAATTTTTCAAATTAGATAACGGGTTTGGTTCTCCGAATTCAGAGAGTCAAGCCCATTCTCTATTTTTAATGTACAATAATTGCATTTCATAAATTATAGATTTCAATATTCTACATCTTAAATTTTTTAAATATTTAAAAATTATGTTAAATAAAATATGAGAAAAAGTAAATAAGTCCCCATTTGATAACGATTAAAATCTAAATTTCAATTTAAATTAAAGTCAATAATTATTTTTAATCACATATTTTATAGATCCCATAACTTTTCAACTACTAAATTCATCAACTTCTATTAAAATCTATTAAAAATCTGATTTTAATCCCCACTAAATATGGGCTAAATATTTATTGAGAAAAGCAAAATAAAAAGCTAAAAATAGAGAGCATTGTTGAGTGTATAAATTTTTTTGACTATCTATAATGTATAATATGCTCTTTATAAATAAAGAGTCTCTTTGAGATGTTCTAAAGTTTAAACAAAATTGTACTTTCAAAAAAAAAAAAAAATTCCTTTTGAAAAAACTCTTTACGAGTCAATTCTTTTTTCTACATACTTATTTTTAATTATAGATTCGCACAATAAAATATTATGCACGTAAATCCAAAATTTTTTTATACTTTTTAATCACACAATCTCATAAAAGCCATTATTCAAAATATTATTATTTTTTCGAATAATGGTTATCAAAGAAGGACTTAATAAGATGCTTTAAATAAAGAACAACTTACAAAAATACCTTTCAAAATAAGGATCTTTTGAAAAATCACATGAAAAGTGCTTTGAAAGTAAAAATATATATATATTATTTGATATTAAGTGAGACTTTTTAATTAAAAGTGACATTATTTTTAATTAAAAGTTATACAATGTCACTTTCTCTATCATAAAAGCTTAATTCACATTTAACACAATACAAAATAAATTAATTTTTAAAAAAATTCTTATAAGCAAATTGAAAATTTAGCCAAAAGTGTATTGTTCTATTAGAAATTGATTGTGTGACATTTAATTAAAACGTGACACAACATGCTACGTTACTCTTTAATGAATTAAGCTTAGCTAAAAATGTATTCGTCTACGCGTCTGAATCACGTTACTTTGATTACAATTACTATAAACTTTTTTAGCATTGCTGCTTGCAAGAAACGGTACGGTGCATTATTGTGATTTGTATGCAATCCCATCAATAAACAATTGATGTATCCTTATCTTTTCGCACAAGTTAAATTAGTTTTGGAGTTCAAAAGTATATGTGTATGCCACTTTTTTTTAAGGACAATAAATTAGCTATTTTTTTCTTTTAATTTCTTTTTTATGTTACCTCTTTTGGCATATTTAAGGATTATGTTTCTTCACTTGTCGGGTAAGAGTTTTGTTATCTTTTTGAAATATTAACGACAAATTTTAAAATACATCTTTCAAATTTAAAATTGATAAACAACGAGTTCATAACAACAAGTCTAAAATGATTACAAGAAATGAACTTAATAAGCATGGTTTAAATTTCATAAATTGTTACATTGATATCGACAAGGAAAATAAATAAAAAAGAAAAAATTAATAATCATGATTTTGCATTCAATAATTCAGGTAAGATAATTTCCGACATTTAAACATCGTCCATAGTCATGGTCGCGTTGCAAGCTTCTAACGGATTTTTGACTTACCCAAAATGGATAACCATATCGTAAATATAGCATCAAACGAAAAAAATTCATAATAAAAATTTTAAGAAGTGAAAAAATGCATATCAGAGAGGAGGTTCTCACTGGTTTTGATAAATTCGACCATATTAAGAGCGTAATTAATACGAAGTTTAAATACATAATTAGGTTTAAATGTATTATTCTAATTATTTAGTTTTTAAAAATATTGGACCTTTTTATCCTTAAATAAAATTTGAGCACGGTAAATGCCGCACGAGGCATTTGTTGTGACGCAAGGGGCAAGGGAAGGGCCCTTGAATCATGAAACTACACCAACCGGCGCTGCGGTCACCCCTACCCACATAATTAATTCAATTTTTTTAGGGAGAAAAAAGCACTTATTTTACAAGGGCTTGTTTTTTGGATTAAAATCTGATTTTTATTTAAATCAANACGTGTTTGCAGCCTCCTTCATTAATCAAGTTTTCTTGTTCGAGTTCCACTCTTCAATTTGGTGTTCGCAGTGTCTGCTCCTACCCTCTTAAAAAAATTTCAACTATTTCTTTTCATCTAATGGGTTCTGATTTAATATTTCCCACACCTGTCATGTACTAAGACTCAAAACTGGTATAATTTAAGGAATCCTTGAAGTAGTAATTTTAGAATCATATGTTAAAATTTTGTTAAAAACTTAGGGTCTGTTCTCTTTATTATTTTCAAGCCATTTTCTGTTTTCGATTTTTCAAAACAGTGAAAATGCGTTCTCTTTTCTATTTTCGAAAACGCGTTTTTGAAAACAAGTTAAAAATTTACAAAGAAAACTCAAAATTTTTGAGCGTTTTCAGTTATAATCAAGCCAAAATTTTCAAAAACGTATTTAGGGTGTTTTCAAAAAAAATTTCAAAATGTCAAAAAGAATACATTTTCAACAATCTCAAAATGGACACTCAAAAAACACAAAACCTAAAATGAATTCAATATTGAAATACAAATATAACAGCTCCTTATACTTTTGACTTGTGTTCATATTTGCTTGTTTTTTCAATCGTGATCTTCTTTGACGACATCTATTTAAAGTAATTGAAAATAAAACAAGAGAAAAATCTTGAAAGAAATAATTTTTCTTTTTAGCCTTTTAATCTATTGTATTAAAAAGAGAAAAAAAATTATACACTATAATGAAAATGATAACAGAAAAATCTGAAAAATATCTCGTGGATTTTGAGAGAGGGAGGGACATAAATTAGGAAATCAAAAAGATTTTATTATAAAAAAAAAGAATCTTAATAAATTAATAATCATTTTATGTGTCTCTTGTAACATGGGGTTGGTGATTTAATTTTTTGTCGTTGTCACGTTAATTTATGGTACGAAAAAGAAGGATAACAATATTGCAACAAATTGTTGGAAAATTTTGTTTTATTGCAAGTTTTAAGACGTTAAAAGTTGAATAGGAAATTAATTATTAGGTTGGTAGGTAAATGAGAAGACGTTAGACCTTATGATGTACACTCACTTGTAGTCAAAGTTTGTAATGTTTCTAGAACAATGAATATATGCTACATACTTACTACAAATTAGAATTATTTTGTTTGTATAATGTCGTAATTTATCGTATCTTTGACGATTTGGTATAATAGTCATTTTAACACAAATTTTACTCACTCTGTAATGTCGATCTACAAAACGAGTTCAACAACTTCGGATTTATTCAATTCTATATGTATAGCGATGAACTAATGAAAATGAAGACTTAATATTTCTAGAAAGTGCCGGGAATTCAATATAGACGATCATAAAAAATTAGATCGATTTGATATAAAAATCGACAATAACTTATAAATCGATTTAGTTATCTATTTCGACTATTTAGAGTACGAACTTATCAAAGCCGAAGAAAATACGAATGACGAGTATTAAAGCCCATGTTAAATAAGGATTAAAATTTAGATTTTAATCTAAATTAAAGTTAAAAATTAATTTTAATTACATATTTTATGGACTCACAATTTTTCAACTATATATTTTATCAAAATTTTATTAAAATATACTAAAATTTTAATTTTAATCTTTGCCGGCAAAACGTACTCAATCAATCTAAAACCCTAATCACCATACCCAAGTCAATCCACAAAAGGGAAAAAGGGCGAAAATGTAATGAATGAGGAGTGACAAGGATATTTGTGTCATTTCATCAAGAAATTTGTCGGCCTCAGATTGAGGTCCGTAGATTCCACTGGGTCAAGCTCAAAGCGTCGGTGACTCATTTAACCTCGTGAGTTAACTCGGTACACATGGTATTACATACTAAACACTTTCCTTCTTATGTACGCACACTAACAAGAGAAAAAGATATATATGTTCCCGGCGGAAAAAATGGAAAAAGGATAATTAATTTGAAATATATTTGCAAAATTTTTGAGCAAATATAGAGGGAGAAAGAGAGATTTAGAGAGAGAGAGAGCAGCGGGTAATGGGGGACTCCAGCGATTCTGTTTATGTCGATATAGAGTCCAGTTATCTCGTCGGAAAGGTGAAATATTACTCACATTATTCATATCTATAGATGTATGTGTGTATTTTATGTATGTATTGGTATGATATTGTTTGCGCTGCGAGAGGGTTTGTTGAGTTGGCTACATTTGGGTGTATGATATTTTTTGTCGGGAAACTTATGTGATTTTTGAACTTCTGGAGGTTTTTTTCATTTTTAATTTAAGGAGTTTATTTTGTTTTGATTGCTTCTACTTGTAGATTGATCTTTGATCACTTTGCTTAAGCATTACACGCTCGATTTTTTATTTTGTAAAAAAACTTCTCTTTTAGCCAATTTTGTTATAATTTTCGTTATATATGTGTAATCTTGTATAAACACACTTGATTTTCCTACTTAGTTGATTTACAATTAAAAGCTGGTATTATATAAGTGAATGCATATGACTTGCAATTTTGAACTAAGATGGATTTAATTTCGCACTGGAATGAAGAAGACCTGTTTTTCTTTTATTAGAAGCGAATCAATATTCGAGTTCACGTCGCTTGTTGGATAATTTTGTATAGTTAAGATTTGATAATAAACTGAACAAAATCAGTTATGGGAAGTGTTTTGATCATTCCATAAATATCCAAGGTTGGGAAATTTAGACTTACACGCAAAATGACTAGGTGAATTAATGGGAACAAAATATTTTATTTGAGTTTTATACTTTCTTCATCCAGTTCTGAACTGTTCATGAAACTCTTGCAAAACGTTTATATTTTTGAAAAGTGTTATTGAAAGAAGAAGTTGACCAATTAGACTATTATTAAATGTAGTTGAGTCAAATTAAATTGATTTTTAATCCCTAGGATGATGTAGTAATGAGCCACCTCGAATTCTTCACCACAAGGCTACTGCATATGGGAAATTCTGTTGGAAGCAAAATAGTGTTTCTACTCATTGCAAAATTATACCCCATTTAAGGCAAAACTCATCAGAAAATTTCTTGAATCTAATTAGCGGTTAGAAGCTTTGGTTTCTTTCAGTCTTTATCTTGTTGCATTTTATTGAGATGTTGACCAAATATGCATTTCAAAAATGGATTACAGGAGCATCTTGTGAAAACTGGTCATGGTTCTGTCTCTGTTGTGGTGTTTGGGGACCGGGACAAGCCAGCTCTTATTACTTATCCCGATTTAGCTTTAAATTGTAAGTAAACTAAACTGATTATTCACCAAGTGCAGTGATCGTTTTGTGCCTGTGCTATTTACATAAGCTTGCCTAGTTATGGTGCATTAGTATCATTATATCTAATTTCATGCAATCAAAATTGTACAAAAGATTTGGTTGCATTACTCCGGATATCCTGCTATCTATATATTCGCTTCCTTTCACTTTTAAACTTTTCTCCAAATGATTTCTTATTACCACTGCTTTCTTCTCAGTGAAAAATGCAGTCAGCTCCTGAAGTTTTTTCTTCCATTTAGCAGATACAAATGTCATTTTCACTTTTTAAGAGTGCTATTGACATCTAGCTTCTCTTTTATCTGCACATGCCGCTGAACAGATGTGTCCTGTTTTCAAGGATTGTTCTTTTGTCCAGAAGCATTTTCTCTGCTTTTCCACAACTTCTGTATATACCATATCTGCCCTCCTGGGCATCAGGTCTGTGTCTTGATTATTTGATGATATTATTTGTTAGTGTAGCATGAAGTAGTACTGAACATGGGTTCATTGCTGCCAAATGCTTCTATTCTCGTTGTTTCTTATCTGGTACTTCTGTCACAATTTATTGCAGTTAGGAGCTGCTGTAATTGGAATTGATGAACCTACAATATCTGTTGATGATTTAGCTGATCAGATTGCTCAGATTCTTGACTATTTTGGGTAATTATAGTGGAAGTAACTGCCTCTTTGAATGCTAACTAATTTTCGTATCTCTTTCTGGTTAACCCTTGTTTTTGGGGACCATGTTTTGTTATTCTCTGCGAGTCAGTGAGTTTATTGGTAGTTTTTTACTGGAACTCTAGCTAATTTCTTCCCCTCGGACGCTGTTATTCTTTGATTCCTTGTCCAGACTCGGTGCAGTAATGTGCATGGGTGTAACATCTGGAGCTTATATTCTTACCCTATTTGCAGTAAGTTGTTCTCATGGCTGCCCATGTTCCTCCAGATGTATGACTACATCCTGTTTTGATCTATCAGTTTTTACTGCCAGTTATGCTACATTCTGCTGCAGATAAAATACACGCAACGTGTAATGGGTTTGATTCTTGTTTCCCCTCTATGTAGAGCACCATCCTGGACAGAATGGTTATGTAATAAGGTTTATTCTCATTCCTCTTGTGCATGCACATACATTTTAGCAGTAGTTTTTTGTCTTTTCATTGGAGAAGTGGATGTCGTAAGTTTCTTCTGATTGTGAAGCATTTGCAGGTGATGTCAAATTTACTTTACATTTGTGGCATGTGTGGTTTCGTGAAGGAATTGTTGCTCATACGGTACTTCAGCAAGGTATTTCTTAACCTCCATTTTTCGTTTTTGGCGGGACTCTTATATGATTCATGGGTCGATTGAAGTTCTAATGATATGACAGGAAGTTCGTGGTAGTGTAGACGTCCCAGAATCAGATATAGTTCAATCATGCAGAAGAGTTGGTGTCTTCTTCTCTTACTTTCCATCTCTTGAATTCAGGACAGGAGAAGTCCATTATCCATCTAACTTCCGTCAAATCAACACTTTTATTGCAGTTATTGGGCGAGAGGCAGAGCACAAATGTGCTGCGGTTTCTTGAAGCTATTAACGGGTAAGTTCTTTCATTAATATTTTCGTTTTTATCGTCTCCAAAGAAAGACTTGGGCACGGGGATGGGAAATGATCAGTGTGCAGCTGTTGTCAAGTCGTTTTAGGTGGAAGCATCAATCCTTGCATTTTCTGCTTCTAATCTGGCTTAGGCTTTCTTTATTGTACCGTCCACATATACTAATGTTTTTGGCTGAGCTTAAAAAGTTAATTTTTAAGAAAAATAGCAAGTTTTCTAATTAATAATTGTTTTATGGTTAAAGCTGGAAAAAGGTATTTTGCACTGAGACGAGAGTTACTTACAATTCCAAAATAAACAACCTTTTTTTTTTTTTTACTTCAAAAGCTAGGAAAAACTACATATGTAAACATGTTTGAAAATAAGAAGTTTTAAGCTTACCCAAACATGCTCGCAGTAAAACTTATAGTCTGATGTGGCTGTTGTAGAGTTAAATCTTATAATCTGGTGTCTGGCAGGAGACCGGACCTTACTGAAGGCCTAAAGAGTCTAAAATGTCGATCTCTGATATTTGTTGGAGAAAACTCTCCTTTTCACTCGGAGGCTCTTCATATGACTTCAAGATTAGATCAGAGATTCAGTGCCTTAGTCGAGGTTTTTCAAACTGTTTTGTCCCTTCTCTTTTACGAAACATGCATGGGATACCATTTCTTAACCTAGAACTTTCATCTATCTATGCAGGTCCAAGCGAGTGGGTCAATGGTTACAGAAGAACAACCGGATGCCATGTCCATACCATTGGAATATTTCCTTATGGGCTATGGCTTTTACCGGCCATCTGAGTTCAACGTCAGCCCGAGAAGCCCCTTGAGCCCAACTAGTATTTCGCCAGAGCTTTACTCACCGGAAAGCATGGGTGTGAAGTTAAAACCAATAAAAACTAGAATTCCCGTGGAAGTGTAAGTGAAGATGGAAAAGATTTTGTAATCTAAGTAAAACATGTTACATGTCTGGAAGAAATTTAGGCACAGGGAATTATGTGTGTTGTAGATAGTTTAGTTCAAAAGCATTGAAATTGAGAGGGGAAAGATACAAAGGAAGGGGTAATTTTTTCCTTTTTTCATTTGCATCAAGTAGAGATTAGTTAATTATCTGTACATCATTGGAATAATAATCTATTTCTGACGATAAATAATAAAAGGTGGGCGAAATATTTTCTTCCTCAGCAATTTGTTCCGTTTCAATGTTTGCTAACAGTTATTTTGTTCCTTAGCATTAAAAAAGGGGATTCTTTTTCCCATTCTCCGATGCTTGAATGGCACACAATGGTAAGGAATACATAATATTAACCTAAATTTGGAGATAAGACTGAGCTGGGTATTTGACTTTGATAAAGACTTGAGAAGTGTAGTGGGGGATTTTTAGCCAAGGAGTTTTACTTCTTTCCTTGGCCTTATCTTTTGAGCTTCTTGTAATCAAGCGCGAATCAAATGAACCTCTATCATGGGCTTGTGCCCAAACTCTCAAAGCGAGAACGTTTATTGTCTAGATCGAATTGATATATTATTCATTTAGTATTGGATATTTAGAATGAAATGTAAGACGGGATATGTGATGTGTATATTTATTTGCTTTCATATATCCTATAAATGAGGTAGCTCAAGTACAGTTCGGGAGCCGATCCCCAACATAGGAGCTTAGGTCAATACTTATTAATAGCCAGTCATTAATTGGAATTGAGCAAGATGGTGATGAATTGCAATTAGTGTAAACCTTCGACTGACGACTTGCCTAGAACGCATGTGCCTTTATCTTTCTTCGTTGACTTTGTAGATTTTGCTAAGAATTTGAATTGACACTGGTCTGGCCCGAGAGACAAACGCCCAATGTCTTAGAGAAGTAGCTGTTGGAGAATAGCATAGGTCGGAAATACGACATAGGCGGTTGGTGATGATTAAGCCAAGTGCTTTGCCACCACTTTTGAAGCTAGGGAACTAAGCTCTTCCTTAAAGATCTTGTATTGCTTGTCTTTGTTGGTGGTGTATACTATCATGGCTAATGACGAAGAAGTGGGCTCATGAAAGGTAGAAGTTGTGTAGCTTACTTAAACAACCTAAAAGCTTGGGCTCGTCCTGATTCAAGAATGCTCTTATGGCAAGGCTTAGTCAGTTATTCTCGCGGTTCAGATAAAATTCGGATCGCCACCTTTTTTTTTATCGAATAAATAAATTGTATTGATTAAAATTTTGGGTACAACTACTCCAGACATACATGTGCATACAAAATAAGACGTTACAATGATCTAATTATCCAAAACAAAGAACGAAGCATTAATCAAAACATTACAACTTTCATTGATCAAGTACATAGAGTGCCTAACTGTTAACTAATTTCACATCTTCCTAGAGGAGATGGAAGACTTGAGTCTTTCAAGAACAGTTCATATCCATGCTGGCCAATTCCACAACTTCAAGAAACTTGAGATCTTGTAAAATAAACTATTACGGGCCTCCTGAGACCTCCACCTCGTCCATCCACTTCATCTACCACGTATTGGCTGGACTAATATGGTGCGTGCCACGTGGCAGATGAACTGAATCCACGTCGAACGAATTGATTCCCTGACTCCGAACTGAAATGCTATCGCCCCACCTCGTAGAGGAATCAAACTCATCCGCCATTCACGACGGATGCAAAGGTCCGCACTCCACACTTGTTACGATTCACAATCCGCCTCACTACACCTCTACCAAAATCTTTTGGGAAATCTCTCCAAAGTCAAGTCCCTAACTGATTCATAGAACGTGTGGCAGGCTATAAACGGTCAACTCAGTTGCTATGTCGAAAACCATTTAATGTCCGCCAACCTATGGATTGACAGATTGACACCTATGAAATGATGGCCCATCTGGGATCTGAGGTCACGTGTCCCCCCATTCAACGGTTCTCATCTTCTCTTCTCTAGTATAAATGCCCCCACACAATGGTAAGTCGGGGATTCCAATTTCGAATCTTTGCTTTCCAACCTTAACTAAAAAAGAGTTCTTTATTATATTTACACATTTTCAACCACGTCCCGGTGACCACTTCACCTCCGGGCACCACTTTTCGGTTGACCGAAATATTGACTTGACCGTAGGAATACTCGCGGCCCCTTCCACCCCACCAAAAAAGGTCACGAGTGACTAACGGTATGCTACCGTGTGCATGGAGTGCTTACGTGGAGTCTTGTTCTGTTGACCACGTGTCGAAACCATTTTTCGAAGTCAACAGATTGGTGTCGTCTGTGGGAATGTTACTATAACCACGAGTATCCCCACGAAAGAAAAAACTTATCGAAATATTTGGTTGATATTTTTCCTTAAAAAAGGAATTTGTTCTTGAAGAAAAAATAAGTGGAAGCCATAAACTAAGTTTCCATCATTCGGAAAAAGAGAACTCACAAATCCAAAACCATTGAGTTCCAGCGACGAAAAAGTGAATTCGAGGAGAGTAAAGGAGATCTCTGAAGAAGAGGTCATCCGGAACAATATTAGCCATCAACGGCCTCATCATCGGTATTGCAGAGGGAGGAGAACTGCCGCACGGCTGACTGTCGAAGTAGCGCGCATGGCCACTAACATGATGAACATTGCGGCCCAGAACGCAACCATGCAGGAACTCCTCATGCAGGTACAAAATCAAGGCGGCTTCCAAGCCTATCAGAATCCTGCGAGATCAAGCCGACAGCTGAATTGAAGTCGAGTTGGAGAACTCATCAGAGTCTGCAAAGAGAAACTTCCGTTGAAAGGGAAGTGGGAATAGATACTTCAAACTACACGGTCGCTTCGACTGACAGCGCTCTGGTCGAGGGAGATATTTTTTCCCCGAATTATGAAGAGCGGCCTCAAAGGTCTACAAGTGTGTTTGATCGAACTGGGTGGGCACCTAGAAATAGGGATCAGTCCACCCATCAAATAGCTCGTCCCCAAGAGCGAGTACAAAGCCAGGAAGTACAAGCTTCTCCGCCTTGAAATAGGCGGGAGATGCAGAATCTAGTTGATTGGGAGAATCAAGGTGGAGCTCTCCTACGACCACCTCATCCTTTATAAGAGGTGAATGATTCGGATGAGCCTTGATGATCCTACGAACTCGACAATGATGATGACAACCTCCCTTTCTCTAGGGAGCTTCGTAACTTTCCCATGCCTCAAAACTTTATTCCTCCTAAAATTCCTGAGTATGAAGGAAAGGGTGACCCAGAAAAACACCTCAACAAGTACAAAACACAAATGAGCCTAAGAGGGGCTTAACCTGCCCTGAAGTGCAGAGCCAACCACTTAACATTCAGTGGTGCAGTTGAAGTGTGTTACAGTTGGTTGGCGCCTTTTAGCATCAAGAGTTGGCTGGCTAGACATTAAGAAGACATTCCTAAACCAATACTTTTCAAGAAATGAATGAGAGGCGCCGATCCAGTGCCTTCAGGACATGAGGCAAACAGTAGGGGAGACCTTGAAAAGTTACCTCGCCCACTTCACCGACGAAATAAACTATTGCGAGCAAGTCATGGACAAAGAAGCTCTATCTGCTTTAAAAGGAGGACTAAATATGAATGCTTTGTTTTGGAGAGATATCCGGAGTAAAAATCCATCTACTTACGACGAACTGGTAGAAATGATGAAGGTTGAAATTGTCAATGAAGAAATGATTGATCATTGGAACAGGGCAGCACAAGGACTCCTTTCACCCAAAGGCAGATAGGTAGGGAACCCACCCCGCAGATCGTCAACCAGTAGTGGACTTAGGCCGGACACATGGTGGCTCCCACCTCAGGACAAGCATTGGCTATAACCACTTTGAATGCAGTACCAACACTGGCCTATGAAAACATTGGACCTGGTGGAAGTGGCACGGCCAGGAACCTTAGGAGACCTTCTACATCTAGGAATAGAGGAAGAGGCAGAGGACCAAGAAACGGGTCTCAAGAGGAATCACGACCCTATTGTTCTTCCACCACTTTCATAGCCATGGCATAAGTGAATGCCGGGAAGCTACCAGATCCGTGAGAAGCAACCCTCGCAACACTAGGGAGAACCTTCGCTAGGATGAAAATCCGAGACAAAATTCACCACAAATGGGGAAGACTTGGCTGCCGCAGGCGAACACCAACCCATTCGAGAAATTGGCACGATCATTGGGAAACACATGTAGGAGGTAAGTCCCGAAATGCGCAAAGAAATTACACTGGGAGGCCAAAGACCCATCTATGGCCAGCTACATAGTAAGCCAATCCCGAACGACGAGGTCTGTAGAGCCTATTACATTTACTCAGGAAGATGCGGTGGGAGTCCACTATCCCCACTGCGACGCATTGGTAGTAAGAACTATGGTGGATCGAAATGGGTTCAAGCGCATGCTAGTAGACAACGAGAGTTCGGTCAACATTTTGTTCAGCTCACCCCCTATGACATCCCATTGTACGGGTTTACTGGAGTAGCATCATTCCCAGGGGAAAAATTACCCTAGCTGTCGAAATGGGAGCCATGCCTCTGGTAGCACACCACTTCATGAAATTCTTGGTGGTTGACCATCGGTCTGCGTACCATGGAGTTCTAGGGAGACTTTTTAGCCCAAAAATAACTAACCAAGAGGGGGTAAACTGATTTTTGAAACTTTTTCGACAGTTGGTCTCAAAACAATACAATACACAAGATATAAATGTAAAGTATAATACTAGAATTAAATATGCAAGTTTGATAACTTAATTCAAGTATGGATATAGCACAATATAAATGACAATGTAAAGTAAAGTGCAATAATGTAAAGATAACAAATCAATTTAATGGGGTTCGATACACAATGTGTTCTACGTCCCCGTTACCAAGCGTTCCGGCACGAGTAAGACCAATTTCACTATGTTGATTGACTTATGGTGCAATCAAACCCTTTACAAAACTTTTGATGACTTACAACTAAGGAGCACGATCCTTTTACACTGTTGAGCTTTACGGGATCTCAACACGACTCACACTATTGAGTTTTATGGGACCTCAATATGACCCACATAGTGACTTACAACAAGGAGCACAATCCTTATACAATGTTGATCTTTAAGGGATTTCAACACAACCCACACTTAATCAAAGTGATTTTACAATAGAATTTCTCTCTTGATAAATAATATAAATAAGTTTAGTATAAAGAAATGAATAGACTAACACTTTAATGAATAGCAATAAATGAAAGCTCAAGTGTTAGTTGTGAAAACTTTGATGAATATGATGATTTCAAAGTTTAATTCAATTAATCAAAGTTTTAGAGAAGCGGAAGAATTGATGCAATGTAATTTCAACATTTTTTTTTCAAAATATATATATCTTCTATTAATGATAGAAATAAGTAAGTATAAGAAGAGAGATGAAGAACTTTGATGAAGATGATAATTAAATGAGTTTAAATCAATCAAGTTTTGATATTAAGAAATCAATGAATTAAATGCAAAGTGAAAGCTCAAGTACTTCTAAGAAAATATCTCACTTTTGATGCTCCTCAAAATCATATTCAAATGGAAGAATGAAGTGGTATTTATAGGAGCAAAATTGTCAAAAACTCTGCCTTACCGGACGATTAGTACCGGACGTCCGGTACATAACGGACGGCCAACAAGCCATTTTGAGTCAGAAATCATAACGGTCAAAAATTCGACCGTTGGGCAAAACTGTCGTACCGGACGTCGGTACGACAGAAAATGCCCCAACATCCTCCGTTTGTTATTTTAATAAATGTAATTTCTTGAAATACGTTTTTAAATAATTTTTCAAGGTATTTGATATATTTCAAATTTATGTTTATGATTTTTACCTTTGAAAAATAAAAACGTTTTGTATCGTGATTTTTCGTGCATAAAATCAATATTGAGCTTTTCACGATTCATTGCTAATGATTAAAGCATTTTACCTTTACATATGAATCAAAAATATCTAAGTCTAATGTCTTCGATATTTGACTGTTGAATTGCTTGTCTTGATTGATTTTGCGTGAATACTCGATTTCCATCTCGATTTTCATTGAACATTAATTGCGAATCTTTTGATAGTGATCTCTATGTCTTCAATTGATCAACTTAGCTATAATAACTCGAATTCAATTGTTAGAGATAAAAGCAATATGTTTGTTATAATCAAAACATGAAGTCAACCATAGGTCAACAATTTCCCCCCTTTTGATTACGACAAACAAAGATGATCGGGAATAAATTGCTAAGCGAGAACATGTTAGTTGTCACATGTAGTTTATACATTCTCCATATCTTTCATATATGTATTCCCCATTTCTCATATAAGTCAAGCATTCATTTCATCTTATATTGAATTTCATAGGATGCTTTGAAAATGATAATCACTTTAAAATCAATTGTAACGTAAACAAGATTAACTTGTTTGTTATAATCAAAACCTTATCTTTGTAATCAATAGACCAGCCTTGAAGGAACTATGGGCAGTCACCTCCATCCATCACTTATGTATGAAGTTCCCTACTAAACGAGGAGTAGCCACCGTCCGAGGTGATCAGATGGACTCAAGGGAATGTTATCTCAATTCCCTGAGAAATGCTGAGCCGGGAGAAGTTAATATGGTGCTTCTTAATGTTGAGATGTCTGAAGCCCCTGAAGAAGGGGATGTCGAAATGGGAAAGGCTTTCGCGAAGGACCGACTTGAACAGGCAACTCTGGATGAACTAGATCCTTGCATCATCGATTCAAATCGCAAGCTGCTCCAATGGAGGAGCTGGAAAGCTTTCCAGTAGACTACCAAAACGCTTCCAAGGTCTTGCAGGTGGGAAAAGATTTGGAGAAAGAAAGAGCTGAAGGACTTCCTCCGCAGAAATTCAGATGTCTATGCATGGAAGCATGAGGATATCATCGGAATAGACCCAAAGGTCAGTTGCCATCATCTGCAATTAGACCCGAGTCAGACCCCGTACAGGCATAAGAGAACGACCTTGAATGCGGAAAGGTATGAGACCCTGAATGAAGAGGTGGAAAATTGATCAGCAATGGCTTTATTAGGGAAACCGCCTATCTGGAGTGGATATCCAAGCCCATGCTGGTGAAGAAGCACAATGGCAAGTGGATAGTGTGCATTGACTTCTCCAATCTCAATCAAGCTTACCGAAGGACGGTTTCCCACTTCCTCGAATTGATCAGTTGGCTCGACAACTGGGCACGAGTTGCTAAGCTTCATGGATACCTATTCGAGCTACAACCAAATCCCCATGAATCCGATAGATGAAGACAACACCTCCTTCATCACGGACAGAGGACTCTATTGCTACAAGGTGATGCCTTTTCGGCTGAAAAACGTTGAAGCCACCTATCGAAGGTTGCTAAACAAGATGTTCGCTGATCAACTCGGTAAAACGATGGAAGTCTACATTGACGATATGCTTGTTAAGAGCCTCCGAGCTGAGGAGCATGTGAAACACCTAGGCAAAGCCTTCCAGATTCTGAGGAGATACCAGATGAGATTGAACCCTCTCAAGTGTGCGTTTGGTGTAACATCCAGTAAATTTCTGGGATACATTATAAATCAGAGAGGAATTTAGGCGAACTTAGAGAAGATCAAGGCATTGATCGAAATGAGGTCATCTCAAAAACCAAGGGAGATGCAACGGCTCATTGGGAGGGTGGCCGCACTTAATCGCTTCATATCCAAAGCCACTGAAAAGTGATTTCCCTTCTTCATAATTCTCAAAGGGGGGGAAGAGGTTCCAATGGACGCCGAAGTGTGAGGAAGCATTTCAGAAATTGAAAGGCTACCTCAGGTGAGCTCCCATTCTGTCTAAACCAAAAGTGGGTGAACCACTACTGTTCTATTTAGCCGTGTCTGATGAAGCCATCAGTTCGGTTCTCATAAGAGAAGAGGAAGCGCATCAATTGCCTATTTATTACATAAGCAAAGCCCTCCTGCTAGCAGAAGAGCGTTACCTATACATGGAAAAACTCGCTCTATTTTTTATCACCGCTTCTCGAAAGTTGAGGCCGTACTTCCAGGCCCACAGCATCCATGTACTAATAAATTTCTCCCTAAAGCAAGTCGTCCTGAAACCAAATGCCTTGGGGAGGTTGCTGAAGTGGGCAATAGAGCTCAGTGAGTTCAACATAATGTATAAGCCCAGACCGCAGTTAAGGGCCAGACCCTTGCTGACTTTGTGGCCGAGTTCGCCAAAGTCCCCAAGATTGAAGTGAATATGGAACCAGCGGAGCCTCCCACCTGGAACCTCTTTGCAGACGAGTCATCTGGGGAGCCAGGTTCGGGGGTCGGAATAGTCTTGGAAAGCTCGAAGAGGCATAAGGTTAACTGTGCAGTGATGCTCGGATTCAAGGCATCTAACAATGTAGCTGAGAATGAGGCGCTCCTAGCCGGCCTTCGTCTGGCTAGAGAGTTGCAAGTAAAGAGGTCAACTGTCAATAGTGATTTCCAGTTAGTAGTGAACCAGGTCAACGACAATTTTGTAGCCAGAGACAAACACATGGCTGCCTATCTGAAACTAGTCATGGAATTCTTCCCCCACTTTAAAAGGTTTGAACTGACCCAAGTACCTCGCCTGAAGAACTCCCACGCTGACGCTTTGTCGAAATTGGCCAACAATAGGGATTCCGAACTTCTTAAGGTTGTTCCCATAGAACACCTAGCGGAACCTTCCATCATAAGGAAGGAAGAAGTGACGTGGACAAAAGATACCCCTCTGTGGATGCAACCAATCGTTACTTTTCTCAAAGAGCAAGCCGTACCAAGCAATGAAACCGAAGCTTGTAGACTTCGGAGAAGGGCCACTGCCTTCATCTTTCAGGATGATGTGCTTTATAAGTGAGGTTTCTCTTCACCTCTCCTCAGGTGCACAGGAGGCGAGGAGGCAAATTACATCCTGAGAAAAATCCATAAGGGTATCTGTGGCAATCATTCCGGAGGGCCAGCACTAGCTCGCAAGGTGTTCAGATAGGGATATTACTGGCCTACCTTGAAAAATGACTCAATTTAGTTCATGCGTAAATGTGATAAATGTCAGCATTTCCAATGTGCAAAGACAGCCCTTTCAAGAACTCACTATCGTGTCAAGCCCTTGGCCATTTGCTAAGTAGGGAGTCAATTTTATTGGGCTATTGCCAAAGGGGAGAGGAAATGCTGCTTCACCATTATTGCGATTGATTACTTTACAAAATGGGTCGAAGCGGAGCCTTTGGCCAAGATCATCAAAGCAAACACTTCCAAATTTCTATGGGTGCCACTCATGATTAAGTGAATCAGCAATGTTCTCACACATTTTTACTCATTGACAAGGTGCATATGCCCTCTGGGGGCCACCTTTACCAAGGATGTTCACTTCATTAGGGGAGGTGCGGGTGCCACTCCTAGTTAAGTGAATCAGCAATGTTCTCACACATTTTTACTTCTTGAAGAAGCGCATATGCCATCTGGGGGCCACCTTTAGTAAGGATGTTCACTTCATCATGGGAGATATGGGTACCATCCTTGGTGGAGTAGCCCAGCTTAGATGAAATGTTTACACTTACTGTTCATTAGCTTCTTCTATTTTATTAAGTGGTTAAGCTCAGATGAAGTGTTTATACTTACTGTTCATTGGCTTCTTCCATTTTATTAAGTGGTTAAGCTCAGGCGAAGTGTTTATACTTACTGTTCATTTGCTTCTTCCATTTTATTAAGTGGTTAAGCTTAGACGAAGTGTTTACACTTACTGTTCATTCGCTTCTTCCATTTTATTAAGTGGTTAAGCTCAGGCGGAGTGTTTACACTTACGGTTTATTCACTTATTCCATTTTATTAAGTGGTTAAGCTCAGGCAGAATGTTTACACTTACGGTTCATTTACTTCTTCCATTTTCTTAAATGTTTATAATAACACGTTCCGGACGAAGCGATAACACTTGCAAACAAAGAATTTTATTGATAAGCAAATTAGGGCCGAAGCCATTACAAAATATGAGAAAGAAAAAACATAAGGTTCTACACAATGGCCCCCTCTCTCACTTTCTCCAAAGGGGCCTCCTCCTTGGCATCGGGCCGACCTCCTGTAGGGCTGCTGAACTCTTCTTCTGGGAAAGCGATGTCCAGCTCCAGATGCACCTCCCTCAAGCGAGACATCAACTGTTGGGCACTCCACGAAGCCCAGTAGTTGGCGAAGATGTCATATTTTTTCGTCTGGTTGAAGTTATCAATGTAGTTCTAAACCGCCGCATTACCTACTGTCTTTGTTTCGGCCTTAAGAGATTCAATCTCCTCATTTTTCCTTGTTAGCCTCCACCAAGGCCTCCGAGACGATCCTCTGATGCTCATTGTACTGGTTAATCCATTTTGTGAGCGCAACCACTTGGGAAACCGACTCGTAAAGCTTGTTTTTCAACTGATTCACTTGTATTTCTACAGAGTCAAGTTTCACTTCGGCCCCAGTCCTTTTTTCTTCAGCCTCCTCCGCGTCTCTTTTGGCCTTCTTCACTTTTTTCTCCCATTTGCTCGAGGGCTCAATCCTTTGTTCTAACTTCTCATTTTTCTTGCGAATACCTCAGACCAAGTCCTCCACCGCCGTGTCAATACTCAAAGCCCGGGCCACGCAGGCATTGTTGGCAGCCAAGAGGTCTTCCACCTCGCAAGAGGCGATGTGATCTTGCTAATCCCCGGTCTAGTACTTGTTATGAACATGGGCGGTAGAGGCTATTTCAGGAGGCAGCATTTTCAACACTGCCTCAGAGAGCTCGTCCTCCTTGCTCTTTAGAAAATTGATCCATTTGCTACGGGAAGGAGGGTTGGCAGCCTTTTTCAGTTGTTATGTCAAAAATCATTTAATGTCCGCCAACCTATGAATTAACAGATTGAAGCCTATGAAAGGATGGCCCATCTGGGATCTGAGGCCACATTTCACCCCATCTAACGGTTCTCATCTTCTCTTCTCTAGTATAAATACCCCCACACAATGGTCCAATTTCAAATTTTTACATTCCAACCTTACCTGAAGATTCTTTACTATATTTACACATTCTCAACCACGTCCCAGTGACCACTTCACCTCCGGACGCTACTTTTTGGTTGACTGAAATATTGACTTGACCGTTGAAGTGCTCGCGGCCGCTTCCACCCCCATCAAAAAAGGCCACGAGTGACAAACAGTGTGCTACCATGTGCAGGGAGAGCTTACGTGGAGTCTCGTTCTGTTGGCCACGTGTCGGAACCATTTTTCGAGGTTAACATAAACCTTAGATTCTAGACAGATTTAACAAAATCTGCATAGCTAGATTCAATATTACCAATTGATGGAGGTAAAAGTCGAACAAAATCTGCTCTCCCAATAGGAAAATGTTGGGTAGCATACCCTGAAGAAGAATCTTTAAATTGCTTACCTTGTAAGTAGGCAGCACACTTTGCATTTTTGGCAGCAATAGCAAAACCAACTCACTGCAGAAAAATCAAGAAACCCATATAGAAGGGGTAATGATGACTAGCAGTATGCAATGGATTTTGAACAAACAGAAAATCCCAGGCCACCTTACCTTATCTAGATCTCGTTGGTGCCACCTAACAGTAGGTAGGTAACGATTGTATGACGTTTGGAGTTGTCATTCATACACCTTTCCCCAATGGAAGAATGAGTTATATTTTCAGGCCAAGCCATCAAAATAAGAAGGGCCTTGTGACAATTCCAAATTCATCTATTTGAGGGAGGTCCAATTCTACGCTCTTTTAATTGCTTAGAAGGGTTCAAGAAATTGAATTTGGAACGACATAGATCAAAGGGTCGTTCATTAACCCTACTAGTAAAGCACGGGAAAAGAGGGATTGATTTTGACCTTGCTCCCTCTACCAACCTGATCGTCCCAATCCGATTGTCCTTACTAAGAACATATCCAAGATTTCTTATCTTCTTATCTAATGAATATGAATTTGTGTCATTGGTTCGAAAGTTTTCCTTAAATCAACTGATGTTCATCTTCATGCTGTCGGCATATGTGCAAGGAGGATGTATAGATTATATAGGATCTTGTGGAATAAGATTTGATTCTGCAAGTGGTTCGGTACGAATGAAGAAATTTCGAACAAAAGGGTAAAAACTCACTGATACGAAAGGAGAAAAACAGAACAACGGAATTGGGGTGGGCAACTTCTTGTAGGGATGGGGAAGCTAATTGAGTAGTGGAAAGATTTAGATTGAAAATAGTTTGTTTCTTGGAAGAGCTGGCCCCGCTTCTACCTTCCCTGAAAGGCAAAGGTAATCTCTCCATGGAAGAAAGAAAAAATCTAGCCAGGCAAGAAATAGAGCCAAGAAAGCGACGACCAAGTCAAGCCCCAAACCCAAAGCACACGAGAAATGAAAAGTACAGACATCCCGGGACTGATCTTCTCATTGTCTTTGTGTAAGGTCAGCTGGTTGCTTAGCGAAATTCCTCACCGAGATGACTGAACAACCTCTCGTTCAGATTGTCCCGGAGAGTGATTAAAAGCGTCTTTGGAGAGAATTCTTTTGAAGTAGTTAGTGCTCTAATTGGGCGAGCCCTAGATCATAAATGGTGAGCTTAGCTTAATTAAACTGATCTCATACTGAACTATAAATAAATATGTGAGGTTTTAGCTATAACTACAAACTACAAGAACAAGATGAAGTGGTTTGACTGCTGTAAAATTTCATACTTTTTTTCCCAGTGGATTCTAATTTGTTGTATTCCATCCCATATATAGTCGTAAATAAGTGATGCAAGCGGTAATTAGGTTCAGTACCTATTTTTTGTTTTTCAAATTTTCAATGTTACAAGTTTTATAAAGAAATTCCATAATTACTAAATTTTATTGTGAATATTGAATAATATGCTTTCACTTATCTCAATCACATCGAAAATTTCCCATAACGTTTTTGCCTAATTTTCAGGTGTCAAACCTAAACTTTTCTTATCTGTATGTATTATTTTTGGAACACACATGTATACCAAAGGGCTACTTGTCATTTTCTGTATAATTAAATTGGTCATGTGTGGTAACAAGAGGGGGAGACAAATAAACAATAAGGTCATCTTACTCTTGAATACCATTAATTTTTTTTCTTCTTTTTTTTAGTCCCACATCAATTTGTTCTACTTTAGGAGTAAAGATGCACTTTATTGGAAAAATATTTGTCATATTTTTACAAATTCATTAATTGACTTACTTAATGTGTGTTAATTTTTAAATGTCGAAGAAATTGTCAAAAACGTGAAACGGGATGCAAGTCTGATTAGTTAATCTTCTTACGTGCTTAATGTTCACTTGTTTAGGTAAGAATTGATTCTGATCTTTACGAATGGCTTTTTCTATAAGTAAAGTAATAAAACAAAATCAGAATTAAGCTTTGGAAAATAAGTCTCACGTCCGGTGATCTAGTGCTTCCACGTTCTGTCGTCGACTTACAAGTTCAACCAGACTCATGCTTCAATGATTGTTTTCTAAGTTTCTTCAACATATTTGGAGAAAACAAAACAACGTGCGTTGAATGTTAAATCATTTTTATTGATCAAGCTATTTGGCATGAATTAAGAATTTTGATTATTAATTCAAATGGTAGCTGCGATAGAGTACGATAGGAAAATGGTAATAAAGTTAAGGTTGAAGGGTTTGATTCCTCTTCATCACCACACCACAACCTACCACACACATATCACCACCGCAAATCACCACAGATTCACACCCTTTTTTGTCTGACCACCTCACACACCACCACACACATAACAACGCACCACACACAAATCTGCAACCTACCACCGCTCACACATCACCCCACCAGCACCACCGTACACCACAATGCACTAGGAAATAGCAACGATTGGTGTTGCTATTTCAACGGCAGTAGGTGCTGCTACGATGCGCTCAGGAGGCCATAATCGATGAATTGATCTCCATCACGTTACAGCTATAAGAGAAGGCAGCCTATTTTTCAGTCTACCTCACCTTCTGGCTTCGATCTCTATTATTCACAGTTGATGGCCTATAGATGAGAGAGAATAGAGTGTGTGTGTGGAGTCACAAATCTTTTTGGTGTTGTGTGGATAATGTGGGTGTGGGTGCGAGGTGTGTGGCTGGGGGTAGGGGTGGAGGGTGGACCTGATTTTTAAATGAAAAATTTTTGTACTTGATTATTGAAAGAGTAGTGCTATTTATAATGAAAATTATGAGTAGTCGCTCTAACCGACATACATGGTCACTTTGTTATTTGATGTATGAGATAATAAAAAATTACTACATTAATGAATTAAATAATAAAGCGATACATGTAATGTCATATATGACGACTATCGATAGTTTTCACTGAATAACATTATTTTTATTGAAATGAAAAGTTGAAAAGTAAGTTTTGGTGTAATTCTCTCTTTAGAAAATTATAAGACTTTGTTGGCCCAATCGTGTAGGGTCTAAACTTACTTTGTTCATAGATAGTTCATTATTGCACAAACTTGTCCCAATGCTCCCAAAATTGGAAAGAATTGGCATAGAACTGTATTCTTCCTTTACGTACTCATGCAAACACTTCTTGTCTTTTCCTCATTCAATATATCTTGGCCCACAATTACCCAAACCACCTGAACCCTAGGCCCAATGTGAATTAGATCACTTAGCCACACTTTTATAATTGGAAAAACCTTAGCCAAATCGTTGACATGGCTATCAAAATTGTTATACTTTAGCTATTATTCTTGTTAAATGACCTTCTCCGAGCCATTCTTGGAATGAAATTTTTACAGATACACTATTCAACAATTTTTTATTCTTGGTTCGACAACGAATGATCATTGAGTCTTTATCTATTCAAACCTTACTTATAAAGGGATCTATTGGTAGTCAAATAATTATTAAACTTTGATTTTTGGGAACCAATTTTATAATTAATTTGTTTCTTTTTTTATTTCTCACTTACTAGTCCCACCCACATTGAGATCACTCTCCGAAGTTGTAAATTAAAAATATTTCTTGTTTCAAAAATTTTAATTGATCGTACCGTTATAACATGTGCAGTTCTCACATGTACGTACCATTATAGCATCTGCAGTTCAATATACCAAAAATGCTATTACAAACCCACAAAAGCTACATACATAAAACAAAGGTGAAAATGAAGCTATTAATCAGCTTCATGGGCACATTTCCCTTTAGATAACTCTCAAGTTCAAGATCCATTTGTTTTTAGCCATTGAATTTTGGGTTGACATTTAAGTCACACGAAAAGGTAATTCAAGTTGCCTGTCAACTAGGATATATGATATATGTGTATGTGTTATATATTTACAAGTAGTAAAAATCATCTTTCTTTGTCATGCACACGTACAAATTAATTGAAGTCTCATTATTTACAATCTAATCTAGTTGTTTTCAATAACCTTTACTCCATGTCTGCTAGTCCGTTATTTTTGTAAAATTAAAAAGTATAATCTACGAGAGATTAAGATTTTCCTTATCTAATATTGTGAAGTCGTTTATCGATCTTATCAGACAAATCTTTTATGTTAAGGAAACAGTTATAAGTGATACGCGTCTTCATGATGAAAAGTAAAAAGTCATTCACCTATTAGAAAATATTGTCCTTGTAACATATATATATATAGCCCATGTTTGATAAAAATTGAACTCTAATTTTTTATCAAAATCAAAATCAACAATTAATTTCAACGACATATTTCATGTGATCTAAAACTTTTTAACAACACTTTTTTTCAAACGTTTATTAAAATATGCTAAAAATATGATTTTAATATTCACCAAACAAGGACCCAATCAATGGTAGAAATGAACACAATTACATGAACTAGTGGGGCCCTTTACCATGAGTTTCTTGAACCAATAAAAATAGGTTACATATTAGTGGTGTTTTTTAATGAAAGATCATCGCTATATAATAAGTAAGCCATTTGGTTGGATCTTTTTCTAACAAAGTTCATAAATCATAGAGCCCACAAAATTATAACTAAAGACATCACTCACACTCGTGACTCAACCCATTTATTATTAGATGGACAATCTGGAAACCACCCCCTCCCTACCATAATCCTACCCCACCCCACCTCAGCCCCACCCTCGACCAACCAAAAAAATTGAAGTATATATTAACCAATCATTTATTTGCAAGAAAATGTCGGTCAAGAACAACATGAATTCACATCTAGCTATAGCCCACAAAGAAACTTAATACTATAATTGTGTATAATCCACCAAACAAAAGGAGATAAATCATAAAAATACTATTGAGTGTATAACCCACATCTAGCTATAGTGCTGTCTTGGCGCAATTTTTGCCTTATTTAATCAAAATTCTGGTCATTCGAGTCGTAATTATTGACTCCATTATCAAAATTCTACTTGGCTTGATCAAAATAGACGGCTATTACCGTATACGATAAGAATTGTATTAAAATTTTGCTAAGAATGACTCTTGAACATATTCTATACAACGTAATGTCAACTTGCATGGAATAAACCAATCCGAACAACTAAGGAAACATTCAAGAAAATTTGAAAAAACACACAACCACCAATAATTTTGTACCAACATTATTATTATTAGTATCATTCCTGCCGGCACGGCCGTAGCTAGGGACACCTTCTCGAATTTGACAGTTCTCGACCAGTTTGTAGGTATCAAACTTACTTGGAATTCGCTCTTCAACTCATAACTGCCCATAAAATTTCTTTAGATGTTCAGTAAACTGAATTAGACAGTATCGAATAGTATTAAAAAAGAGAAGAATTCGTACAATCTCACCAAATACGCCACACATATCGGTGTTAAGACGCGGTCATTGCCACCACCCCAAGCTTCTGAAGATTGAGCTTCACAACAGTATCGGTGAACATTTTCGTGTCCTCTCCTGTATTCCCCTCTGGTATATCCACTATATAAGACTCTAAAACAATGGTGTAAATCTTTCCCTCTTTGTTAAACTCATTAACAGACGTTACAGATCGATAATTATTCAGCCTATGCTCCCCACCCACAACGCGAAAACTCAGTATATGCTTCTCATCATCCAAAATCTCAAGTCTCTCGGTGCTGGTGGAGGCAGGCAGGCCTGAAATCACCGTCACCTCCCGGATGCTGCCAACGCCGCCGTCCCCAGTCATGCTGCAGCTCTTGATGAAGTGCTTGTACTTTTGTGGGTTGTCGAAGCGGCGCACGAAGGGCCACACCGCCTCCGCCGGCGCATCAATCCGCTGCTTAATCAGAGATGTGGTTGTGTTAGGCAATGGGTCGAATAGGTGGTAGGTGCGAATTACAGGCTCTAGCTCTCGAAATTCTTCCTCTGTAAACCCCTGAGGAATTTGGATTTTCTCCATTTGGTACTTCAATCTTCTCTCTCTATCACTCTATGTATATATCTATAAATATATTGAGAAGAGAAGATGGAGTACAGAGGAACAGAAAAATGGCTATATATGGAGTTTTGTGGAGGTTTAGGGGATGGGTGAAAGGAGTGGACAATGGCTTCTTTATTCAACTCTGCAGTTTTTTGAATTGACAGAAATGCCCTTGGGTTATTAATTTATAACCAACTTGTCACTTGTCGTTTTGCTAAATCAGGAATTATTACTTAAAATATTATATATATATACGTGTGTGTTTTATTCGGCGGGTGTTATTTATAATATCCAAGCAAATTGCACATTTAGTCCTCAATGTTTAATATCACAAATTGATTCATCCTCAGATTTGAATTCAAACTTTAATGTCACCAACCTTAAAAGTCAATTTGAAGTTTGTGGACGAATCAATAAGAGACGTTCAAAGTCGAGCGAACTAGTCATGCAATTTTCCTCGAATTTTTACTTATTTAGGGGTGGGTTTCTCGATGTGGTAGTATTTTTCGTATAAAAATATGCACAGAGTTTTACTTAGAAAGTAAAAAAGAAAGCAAAAGCAATTTCAATAACAGTAGTGAGCAAAAACAGACCAACTTAAAACTGTAAAAGTGGAATTGCGAAGAAAACAAAACAAGTGTTGTGCTACTAGACGAACCTACATGAATGTTGTAGTACTCTAGATTGCAAATGTCCGGTAATCATACAAAATGTTATGGTGATATTGAATTCTACCTTTCTTAATCCTTTTTCTAAAAGCTTTCTTTTCTTGAATGGATTCAATTCATCCCAACTATTTATTTTACAACAAAATTAGAAAAAAAAAATGAAATTGTCATAAAATGAGTATCTCAATTTACTTTCTCTACCTGCAAGTTTTTATTGTTTATTCATCTAGCAATATAATACTTTTATAAATTAGGATAAGCTAATATATTTGCACCATGTGACTTATTTTATACAAATAACACTTAACCTTCTATTATACTCTTTCTATTATTGTTTGGATGGCACTAGGATTTCGCAGCTCAGTCAACCAATTGCTTGACACAAACACGCATTGTTTGTTCACCACTTGATGGAAAACGCGAAAATATGAGTAAGACCCCCAAATCATATAGGGGAACTCTTCCCAACCTTTATTATTCAACAATATAAGGAATACACAAACTTCAGTGAAGGAACAACACAATCTCTAGTTGTTGCCTTAAAATTTAGCCGGAATTCATTGAAATTCGCATATACAATTAACACCCCGAACTGCTTGGATGGTTACAATAAATTTTTAGCTTATCACTAAATCAAACTGTTCTGTTGTTCAAACACCCCGTAAACTTGGTGTAACATCTAGTAATGTGCAATCATCCTTGTGCCCCTTTTATTTTTATGCCATTCGAGTTTGTGCCATGCCTTAGCTACCTATAATCGAAAACTTGTTGCTTTCCGCTTCTTGTCATTGGCACATTCCCGAGGATGTTTTGAGAAATCTCGTACATGCTATAGAGAAATCATGCACACTCATAGGCAATTCCACGCATGCTATCAAAAACCGTCCATGTAGTGTCACCATCAAGTAAATCCAACATTGCATAGTTTTCGTCACTGTTGCTCGCATTCCTCGCACACCCTGTGCCAACTCCATACACACTTAGCCAATGCTCTAATCACATGAATATCATATCACCCACTTCTTGTCAAATGGCTCACAATTCTTGCATAACTATGCCAAGGCATCAACATAGGACAAGGAACCACCTTTACCAAAACCATCATAGTTAATAAGGGGCTAACAATATTCCATTTATCTAAGAAGAGAGCTTCCGTTCGGGTACCGGATCAATTAGAAGCAACGATACACTTATTAGTATGTTGAACTAAATAGTGCCGAAGAAAATTAAAGAAATAAAAGATTAAATTGTTATTTCTATCTACAACGATTGCACAAATATTTCTTTGATAGTTAAAAATTGTATCCATCTAATATCAAAGTAAAGCGATATAAAAGATATTGAACTTAGTCGAACTTCAAAATTCACATATTTTGTAAATACATTCTAATTGCGATATATATAGCTCGTTTTAATCATTATGACGTTAACTTTTTGCCAAATAAAAAACAAAACAAGCACACGTAGGCCAACAAGAAGAGTCAAAATTACAATTGATTAAAAAAAATACATGTCATTTTCCCAACACGAGGGCATGGATAAGGTAGATGAGATGACAATTAGGGAAGAAAATGGATTAATAAAATGGATTAAAAATTGGAATAGGGATATAAATGAGAATAGTGGATAAAAAGGGGAAGTGCCCTAAGTGAAGAGTATAGTCGCAATCGTTGAAAAGAGGGAAGGTGTAGATTCGTGGATCATGTGACTAACTTAACTGCCCGCGTGATCCATACTTCACTTTGCAGGATTCCCTATACACCTGGCCCCACCTTTACCCCGTCCTTAAAACCCCAACCTCCACGTGTCTTTTATTATTTTATTATCAATCTAGGCACATTTATATCTTTCACATCTTGACTTAATAAATTTAGACACAATTTCACACCCTTTTTAACATCTCACACATTTAATCCAATCATTGAAATATTTCCACATCATCAACAATTAGCCAAGTGTCAATCAAAATGTACAAATAAATTAATTATTTTATTATACTTATTTGTTCTCATATATCCTTATTTACCTTAAAAAAGAGAATGTCAAATTTACTAATAACTTGAAATCGAGTGTTCACACCACTGTATCAAATCTCGTTTAACACTGTTTTGTTTTTCCTGCCTTCAAATCTCTACTTTTATTGCTACACTTTGTCAACAATGAGGGTTAGATATTTTCCCTCCTTCCCTTAAAAGAGTGAATGTGAGATTCACCCTTCATTTCTATCATATTAATTTTCACACTGATCTGGTTTGAAATCGGTTTGATACTGTTGCATATATAATATAATAAAAAAAATTTACAACCGACTTGCCACTGATATACATACAAATTTATTAAAATCAATTGTAATAAGATAGTATCTGATTTCATTTGTAAGAAGACAGTATATGATTTCATATCAAACATCAAATAAGTTATTAACTTTATCAACTCAGAAATCAAAGAGAAGAAGCAGAATTTGAGACTGCAAGACGCAAATAGTTAGAACAAATGTGAGTTTTTGCTGTATTTTTTGTTTTCCATCATAAAATTATTATGATTTT
>CAIGRB010081015.1:21110-59870 GCA_903798255.1 Fraxinus quadrangulata | reverse complement strand
TTTTTGCGTAATATTATTTTATTGGAGAATGTGTGATTGATAAGAAGAGAGAGAAAAATGAATTATAATTTCAACAAGGGGCAAAACGGGGGCTGAATTTCCACTATGAACATCAGGGATCTAAAATTATATAGATCTTGTAGTAAAATTGATGACAGACAGTAAACCTGAAAACTTTTGAGGCGTGATTCAATAATATCTCACCTTGTTGTTGATCAAGTTATGTAGAGCAATCACGCTTCGGATAAGGGATGAGAGATATATGACCAACATCATATCATTTGTTTTCACTGTAAAGCGGAAGCAGAGAATAAATTCATTAAAGAATTGTCTTAAAAATCCTAACTAACAATGCAGCTGTGAAATTGAAAATGAAGCAAATATCAATCTACATTTAGCTGCTCTACCTGCAAAAGATTTAATTAACTCGGACACATTGAGATTTGGCAGTAGGTTGAACACATCCTGCAGAAATTAGGAGAATTTACAAGATGAGATAGATATAATTCATGAAACTGGTAGCAAAGATGAATATCCACCACAAAAAGTCCCACCAACCAAAACAAAAATAAAATTATATACAAAGGGGGAAAGAAAAAAGGAGGAGTTTTGAGGAGCACATTTGTCTTCAACAAGTTCGCTTAAAATTTTTAAGCGTAGAGATGTGATGCTGCAAGAATGAACTTCTACGAAGGCTATCTGAATCCAGAAGAGGGAATGTTAGGAGGTTAGAGCTGAGGTAACTCCAAATTTTTTGTGGTGTCTACCTCATTTACAGTTGGACCAGAGAAAATTTAAAATACAAAGGAATAAAGAAACCAAACCTGACAGGCCCTCTCATCTCAATTTATAACAGAGTTGAGTGTCGAAAGCTTCATGGAAGATGGAAATTTTGAGGCAAAGGAAGCCAAATAACAAAAAATGAGGAAAATATTATTGTAACTAGAGTTTTGCTAAAGTTTACAAGATAGGAATGAATGTATCAAGGGAGATCATCCCGCTTACATCCCAACATCGATGTGATGAATTACATTGCCAAAAAAAAAATGGTTTTGAAAATCATATAGTTGGAAGATAATTGCCACAAATATCATCTGGAACTATGTAATACGTGTAATTAAACAGAGTGTCTTAAACTAATAATTTTTCAAGGTTAGAGCGGCGAGGAAAAAGAAGATGGGGGCAACAATTACATGTTCAATTCACAAATAAACTCAAATGAAACACAAAAAATAATACCTGTAGATGATAGAGAATCTCATGATTTAACGGGAGCCTCCCTTCTATAACAAGGTCAAGATAACTGCATATCTCTTTCAATCGAGCATCCAACCCCTTCAAAGCAGTAAGTTTCCCAGTCACCTGGATAGGAAAGAGAGCCATTTCTTATCATTTCTGTTATTCAATTATGATATAATGTTTAATATCACTTGTGCCCTAGAAAAGAAGGGTGGACAAAGAAACCTCTGTTGCAAGCGTACTGACAGTCGTATCTTTCACATCCCTTAACAAGTGTTCAACTCCTGTTGACTTAGCAAAGTCAGAATCCTCTTTGGCATAAAAGCAAAATGGCAGAATTTATAAAAGAATGCACTACGATGAGTGTACCAATTTCTTCAACTTCATGTGCGGCAATTTCTGAAAGAACGTGATTAAACACCTTCTGGCTTTTCTGAGTCGCGTTCTGCAAGTTCGCCCAACCATTAGATCAGACAGCTTACAAAATTTTGTTGTTTTTGTTGACCAAGCAGAATATAAGTTGGTAGTCAGTCGATATGCATTGAACAGTATTCATCTTAACCGTACCTCTTTCACCTCCTCAACAGCATAATATGCTTTAGTAGGTATTCCGAGCTCTTTTGGCTGGACATCAATAATGACCAATACAGGAGTGGGAACATAGCTGCAATATATGAACCAGAATTGAGTGATTAATGAAGAAATAGATATGTTAGAAGAAAAATGTTTTTGGTAAGATTGAGATGTCTAGAAATGGAGGGGGATAACTGATGTTTGTGGTAATCCAATGGAAGGATTGTGAAGTAATCTAAATGACTACTTATACTGCAAAAAAATTGAAAGATATGCAAATCTTTCGTGATAATCAGAACAACTTGGGAAAGGTTGAGGAGAGGGGGAGCAAGAGGGGTCTGAACCTCAAACTATTTTTAGCACTAGAGAAGGGATTTGGAAGTGGAAAGAGAAAAGCAAGGGATCTGGAAGCATATCATAGTTCAAAGACACAACAAAGCAGGAACTGAATGGCAAATTAAAAACCAACTGACACCTTGGGAAGCTCCATTAAGCATATTACACATTTTCAAAAAAATAAATAAATAAAGAACGGAAAAAACTGAAGTCATGCTTTTAAAGATGTCATTTACATTGTTTAAATTTCTGTGAAATCCACAGATACTTTTAGAAGCATTAGAATTACATATTTAGCAAACATCGGTAGAAACGAAGGAGATCATATATATTTCAATTCAGCCTCAGGTGTCTTTTGCATATCAACTCAAGTTTGAAACTCCTCAAGGAAGCCAGTGGACTCTGGTGCCCAATGATTGTCTAGGTAAAGAATCACCAATTTCTAAAAAGGTGAGTTACATGATACTCATGCCATGCAGTCAACAAGTGCTTCTGGCCAGCAAAGAAATGATAATGATCTCAAGTCAAATTCAGATGTATATGAAATAGAAGTAATGGAAGTTCTGTCCTTCACAATGAAGTCTTTTATTTAAAATAGTAAGTAGTCGATCGACTCAGCAGAGAGGGAAAATATGGGTTTAGAATTCTCGACAGGAACACCCAAAAGATAGATGAAATTAGATCAGAGATGTCTTATATGCCACACCAATACAACAATGCAAAGCCAACGAGAGCTATATCTTTGCTTTGGACCCAACCCAAATACCTTGCTCATTTAGCAAACACATGAACAAATACTTCCAAAAATGAGAACTTCTTTCGGCAGTATGCATGGCAGGACATATTTTCACTATATTTTGTAACTCATCCACTTCTACAACTTTATCAATTCAACGGAAAGGATAATCAAATAAGCACAACCAATAAATACAAATGAAATTTCTTTCATTTAGAAGGACAGATGTTCTTACTCACTAAAACGCCCGTGAATATTTAGGTCATTCTCCCGAAGTTTTGGACCAGTGCTGTACCAACCAACAACATGCTCCTTGGCTGATAGAATTTACAAGTCAATCATACTGCATGAAATCTAATTATAAATTACAAAGATGAACTTCAAACCATTGATTCTTCTGAACATGGAAAACATTGATTCATGGTAGTTGTGGTCAAGAAACCAGATGCTTGGGTCCTTGTCCTCTTCTTCAAAAGGCACTGAATATATCAAACCATTAATAAGAGAGATAACAGATGGAACTTATGACTCTGAAGACCCATATTGAACAGACAAAATGGAAGATAGTGTCATATTAAGCCCCTGTTTTGTGGGGAATAAAATCAAATTTTAGTAGATTTTGATACAAGTTGATGATGGATTGAAAAGTTGTGGGTCCCATAAAATGTGTAATTAAAATCAATTGTTGACCCTAACTTAAATTAAAATCTTGATTTTTAGTGGCACCAAACAGAAATGACAATTCTAGAGAAAATCACAAAACATAAATTGTGCTTCAGATATAAAATTGTAACAATGCTCCACAAAAACATGTTGAACTCAACAATGCTCAATTCACTAATTAGTGCATAACAGCAGTCATAGCCAGTATTGCAAAATACCATCATTAAGGTTACTGATTTAACAAATACTGAATAAAAAACATGCTATTTATATTTGTTCATAATTATGGTCCAAACCATGCTTAGTTTAAGAGTATTCAATTGTGAATTTAGATTCATTGCAAGTTCTTATTTACTAAATTAATCACTGGAGGAGAAATATTGTAATGCACAATGCTTATAAATGGTCGTAGATCTCCAAAATAACCAGCAAAAGCCATTGCAATATCAAACCATTAGAAAAGAAAAACCACTTTGATGAGTGATAGAGAAACTCAACATAGAAACTGTGAACAAGGGTTTGACCACATTTGGTGGCAAGGTATTAAGCCTTCTGGAACCAACATCCAAGAATATATTCTACTCAATCCCAGTGCTGCCAGAGGAATTCTTAGTTGAAAGAGATAAGCATGAAGTTTTAGGAACCCTATAAGAAGTCAAAAGATCCCAGCACTAACCAATCACAAAATGTTCCACTGCTACATTTAGGATATATTTCCGTTTCTCTATGGCCGCAAAATATCAAAATAAACCTCTCGTTTCTAGTTAATATCAAAAATAGCAAAATTCAAAACATATTTAGCTCAATGCATCCAAATTTCTACTTTAACGTTGCCCCCAAACACTATTCATTTGTTCACAAGTACAAACGGAGCCTCACTCCAATAAATAAAAAACTATAACTAACAGCATGTTTAGCTTTGCTTCTTCAGTAGAAGAGAAGCCGGACTATTTAGGGCCATATCACTCTTGATACTATGGATTTTTTTGGCATATTTTTGTCTAAGCTAAGCCAAACGTGATCTAAACTAAACCCATAAACAATAATCAACATAATGCAATTTTCACTACCATAAACACCCCCTCCAGTTCAATAATCCGAATCAAAATTAAATCCAAAATTCAACTTAACGGAGCTCCAATATATATACACAAACACAAAACCAAAGAAAAAATATTGCAGTCCTTTAAAATTATCAGATCTGAAAAATGCAATAGATTCTGACCAGCGTAGCTGTTGGTGACGTCAACGACGCCTCTAAAAGAAGTGCCGAGGAGAACCCCGATCACGCGCTTCTTGGAGTCACGTGCCACACGGTTGTAATGGTCGACGACGCTGAGCAAAACCAGCGGATGCACCACCACCTTCTCGATCGGTCGGGATAAAATTTGCTGCGACTTTATCACGTCCATTGCTTTGAATCTTCTCTAATTTTTGCAGGGTTTTGGGGGATTTAACTTTAATAATACTAATTTCTTGGGCGCAAAGAAAACTGGGCGCTGATTAGATTCTAATTTTTCAAAATAATAGCCATTTTAGGTTTTGGAAATTAACACACAGGAAATTACTTGATTGGTTATCGAACTTTTTGTAAGATTCACAAGAGATCACTAAAATTTAAAAAGTTTCTCATTAGTCACTGAACTTTAATATTTTGTAAAGCTAGTGACTAACACAAACTTTTGAAGCTCCCAACGACGGATGGAATTACATTTTATAAAGTTTAATGGTTAAGGAAAAAAATTTGAAGTTCAATGACTAATCAGGTAATTCATCAATCATTTTTTTTTTTTCCATTTTGTCATCATGTCGACAGACAACCTTGTTGGTTACCTCGAGATAAAATACTATTCTTTTTTCTAAGTTTAATGATACTAAAGAAAATAAAATTGTGGAGTCAGAATACATTAAAAGAAAAAATAAAGAAAAAGACTTTAAAAAATAAAGATTTGTTAATTACATGATTGGTCACTAAACTTTGTATAAAATTTTTTGAGGGTCACTGAATTTCAAAAAAAATTCATTAATCGCTAAATTTTACAAAATGTAACCCATTCATCCGTCAGTGATGGATGAGATTACATTTTGTAAAGTTTCGTGACTAATGAGAAAACTTTTAAAATTTTCAGTGATAGATGAGATTACATTTTATCAAGTTTAGTGATTAACGGGAAAATCTTTAAAGTTTAGTGATCTTCTAGAAACCTTTGCAAAGTTCTGTGACCAATCAGGTAATTATCCCACACAAATAGTATTATTAAGCAAAAAACAAATTGAAAAATCGTCTCTTTCGTATGTTTTTATTTCTACACTGAACAGTCCAAGTTTGGTTTACATAAAAATAAAATATTTAGTAAATTTTAATAAAAGTCAAGAAAATATGTAATTGAAAAGTTATGAATCTCATTAACTGTGTAATTAAAATTAATTAAGTTTCAATCAATGTTTTAGTTGAACCGAACAATATAATTAAGCCAATCTGTAGTTTGTTACAATAGAATGTTGATAGTCGCGATCGAAAATGTTGCAAGCATTGAGATTGGACATCAAATGTGTCATTAAGTTTTTAGTAAGACTGGTGTTTCCTAAGAATAAAATGAAAAATAATTAGCAGCGGAAGTAATTAATCTTATCAATTTTTCCCATAATGCTTTCTTTATTTTTATTTTATTTATTTTTTAAGGTTCCCATAATGCTAGTTCAATTTTAAAAAAGAAATATATTACTTCAAAATATAGTAGGTATATCATAATGTCCATAATTGTCATCTTACTACAATCTCTATCGACTTGCTCCAAATCGTCCCTAATTACTAAAAACCTACATTGTTATTATGTCGCGTGAATCCTTGTACTCCAAAATCATACATATATTATGTTAAGTGGACAGGCAAAACTCGTAGTTACAATGTAACAATACGTGTATTATACGAAGCTGCATTCAGAATTTGGACCTATCTCTAAACCTTGCATGGTCATCTCCAGAGTGCTTAGCAGTTTGGAGTTGGAAGCTTTGAGGTATTTGAAAAAAAAAAAAAAAAAACCCCAATAAGAGGGCAGAATACCATTAAAGAATCCAATAGTGACATTAAACAGGTCAATCTTTCCAAGTAGTAATATAGATCCTATCACATTTAGCACAAACAATTTTTGGAGACAAAATTGCTCAAATCGGGAAATGAATTGTGCATTAGTCAAAGCTTTTTCTACCTTCATGTATGACGATGCTAACAACATGATGGGAAGAGCCATATCGCATGAGTTTCAAACAGGCAAATGGTAAATCTATTACAGGATCTGAGCAGCCGTATTCAACTTTTCTGCTAAGCTGAGTTGTGTTCTTGTAATACTTGACAAATAAAGTAACAGTAACTGGTCCTGCAAGAAGAAACAGAACTTGTGGTCAGATATAGATCTCAGGACCAAGAACAAGCCTCTAAACATGTGTTAAGTTTCAGCAAGTGGAACTAATTGCGTGATAAGTATCAACCAACTGAAACTATAAATTAAAAACTTAAACTAGTATGACAAGTAAAACAAGTAAACTGGGAAAGGCACTAGTTCCAGAACAAGTCAGTTATCAACTCACAAAGCATCATCTCAATTGAAAAGTCATGACATTAATGTGAATATGGTCTCATAATCTCATTTTTCAAATAACCTTATAAGCTAGTCCTTTTCATCTATTACAATTATTTCAAACTGGTACGCTTTGGTCCACTTTCAGCGTTTGCGAACATTAATTTTTCTCTTTGCCTTTTTAAACATGACATTTTGCCGACTTTCACAAATTTGTACCTTAGTTTTTACCGACTCCACCTAGATATTCTTACAAGCCATGCTTATTCTGTTAGTACCAAGTCCATTTGAGGCCCAACATTCTGCATCACAGTTATAGCAGTCTCAAATAAGGGACTATGACATCTCCCCTTCTTTGTACCTTAGTTTTTCCAAACTCCACCTAACATTTGATAGACCAATGAAAGAACCTCTGCTTTAATCAGTGTTAATTTCTGCACTTGCTTGATATAAGAATAATAAAATCTACAGACCCGATTATTTTTGTTAATTATTGTGGTAGCACTAGATTCCGTTATTCAAATTACAACTCAACTTCTTATTTCAAGTGCTTTGTCAATTCTCTAAATTTTTTTGAGTTTTTCCCAACAATGACATCAATAAGGTGAGAAATTAATTATCTAGAGTGAACTAATAAGCCCCTGTTTGGTGGGGATTAAATTTAGATTTTTAGTAGATTTTGATAAGAAAAAAATTTGAAATGTGTGGTTAAATAGTGACACCCATAAAATATGTGGTTAATATTGATTCTTTGACTTAGATTAAAATATAATTTAAATCGATACCAAACAAGGGGGCTAAAGATCCGTATCCAAACAATAGAAAATTGAAAAAATGACAAATAAATCTTGCCGCCCCAAAAAGACGACCTTTTGAAGGGAAGGGAAAGAAAGATATATACCTGCAGACTATCATTCACTAGTTTATCAAATTCGTGTGGTGATAATTTCGGAATAGATGCTACAGTATCTGATATAAATTGGCCAATGTCATTATCTGGAGCAACACGCCCTTCCTGGAAGGAAAACATTATGTAGTCAACAAATTAACAGAGGGCAGCAAACTCATAATTTAAGAGCAAAAAAACCATTTATCTCACCACTACATCATCTACATATTTGTAAACGTCATCTATTAGAGCAAGCAAACGTTCCATTGAAGCTTCCATTCCTTCCAGATCATTGGGGATCTTGTCCACCGTTGTTGGTTTAAGAACATCAACTACAAAGTTGTAAACACTCCCATTAAGATTTTTCATCAACAGAGTAATCCAAAACATAGATGCTCTACCTTACAGTTTAAATTCTGAAACAGATTTTTTTTAATTAACTACCAAACATGAGGTGTCAAGTAAGAAAGACGACTAAGGTATACAATAGTAGTATATAAATATAAATATAAATACAATGAGGAAAGAAACATACGAGGCAGAAATGAAACTCAGAATAAATGTACATTTTCCCATATATCTTTATAATCAGAAACTTACAAATAAGCAGTACTAAGAAGCATACAGTTTCACTTTAAATAAATATTTGCCCAATGTACATGCACTAAAGGAAACTTCAACCATTAAGCATGCTTAGAGTAAACCTGTACCAATAACACTTATCCGAAGCAATATGTAGGGAAAACCCATTTCTTATACAAAACAATTACATGTGGTCAAGAGAGAAACTTGTCAGATAAAGAAATCGTGGTCATGCAAAATTAAGGTACAGGAAAACATAAGTGGGCACAAATCCGGAAAACCCATTTCTTATACAAAACAATTACATATGGTCAAGAGAAACTTGTCAGATGAAGAAATCGTGGTCATGCAAAATTAAGGTACAGCAAAACATAAGTGGGCACAAATCTAAAATCTTGTGCTACAAACCATATCTCCTAAGCAGTAAAAATGTATCCCATACACAGACTTAAAACATTTATCTCTACATATTGTACAACAAATTGATATTAACAAAATAATGCCAGCTGTGTCTCAATTGCTGCATTTTGCATGGCATAGAGAGGGTAAACACTTTTTAACACCCAGCATGTGGGATCATGTCATATACGTGCTCACAAATATATCCAAATAAAATGTCAAATTTTCAATAAATTTTAATGTCAGATACATACAACCAACACGCTCAGCCTCAACCATGCGTAGGTCCAATGGAATTTCTTGAAATTGTGCAGCAAGTTGTTGATCTCCAAGAGATAAATTAATTGAGACAAATCCCTTTATTGCAGCCTCTCCATTTTTGAATCCAGTATCAACAGTTAAATGAACCGGATTTGAAGCTTCTCTAGCGTAAAATTCATGGATCAAAGCACTACCACCAGTGACTCCAAAGCCAGTTGAAAACCTACAACATAAGCAGACATGGGTATGTCTACAATCATTTTTCAAAATCATGAAAAGTATAGGCGCTAAAACAACAAATTCAATTTTATACTTCATCTGTGATCAGAATATTCTATTGAAATTGACCAAACAACCCAAGAAAAAGAAACAATGAAAAGGACTTTTGTCTTGTATCAGAGACCAATAAACTTCAGGTTACTCATCTTTACAGTCAAGTTATATCAACAAATTAGAGGGTCCAAAATAAAAAACCAAGGATTTATTTTCAACTAAATATGCAACTGCACCCTCTTGCCTTCAGTTTCTGGTTATACACTCCATTAAGACCAGCAAAATATTACGAGCACGAATGTCAACACAAAGGTTTAGGCAATCTATATTCGGATTCATCATCATCAATATGATTACATAATAATAATCAAATATTTTTCTCTGCATAATTATTTAAAAAGTTAGTCAAGAACCTTAAACAAAGCTATCAAATTCCTTTACCTATCAGATTTATCTCAATCAACGTGGTAACAGCTCAAATGAACCTTTCAATAATTTTGTTTTGGATGAGTTAAGGAGGACTACAGAGTTCCATCACACAAAAAGAGCACAATCTGTCTACGAAAACAGATCCCATGCCTCAATCAAGTATGATAACATACTCAGTTTAGTACCGTCTTTTCAGTTTCCAGTGAAATCACGGGCAAGAGAAATATTTCTCAAATCCTAGCAGGACTGATTATTGAAGCAAATTCTGTAACGCCCCAAATTTTAATTTCCAAAACTTGGAAGTGTTACCAAAATCTTTATTTATTTATTATATTTTTTAAAAGAAAAATAACATGATTGTATAAATTCTCGTTTTTGAGAAAATAAAGTTTCCATCATAACTAAAAGGGGAGTCAATAATTTCAGTCAACAAATTTAAAGAATTAGTCAAATAATATTTAAATTTAAATAACATCATTCCAATGTCCATTTAAACGAAATATAAATAAAACATGAATGTCAAAACTACTCAGTAATGTGCAAAATACTAAACTTGAAAATACTAAATGAAAATTTAGCTATGAACGTGCTTAAAATTTATTTTTACTTGGCAACCCATATGCATCCACTTGTTTAATCTTCCACACGTCCAGCAAGATCCGTTCTAATCTAAAATTTTTTTTAGTATTTTAAATAAAACACTCAGTTTGATCCGTATTCAACATCATATAAATATAAATCAAACATTTCATACCCAACATTCTTAGATTTAGAGCAATTGATCACGAAAACGAATAGCCCAAGGAATTTCTTTAGAATTCCCAAATTCCAAAGGATTTAACATAATTTGACACAATCTATCCCGAAGGATTTAACATAACATAAACCTGGAGGTTTCAAGGTATTAAATGTAATCATAATATAAATATCATGGAGAAATAAGAATTTAACCATTACACCTTACGTATCTTACGTTAAATGAAAATGTGAAAGTGCTAAGAAATTTGAAAAAGGATTATTTTAATTCGGATCTCCTCAAATGCTTTGGTGAAGAAGTGGAAGAATGAAAGTTGTATAGTGGTCGAGGGAAATAACCTCATGTTCCCTTATATCCCATTACTTACAAACCCACTTACAAATATTAAATAACAAAAGGATAAGTTGCTTACTTTAACACATCAAAACCCCAATCTATTTCCATCCATCAATGTAAAAGATTTATAAAAATGATATAATATTAGATAAAAAAATAACGTTTTAAATCAATTACAATAACTTGGCATATCTCGTTCAAAATAACTTTTTTTTAGCTCAATTTATGTAATTTAATGAGATCTACAAAATGAGACCTATATTCATATATTTTTATCAATTTCTACTAAATGAAGTAATTTCCAGGACGAAATTATTTTAAGGGAATGATTGTAGCACCCCGAGATTTATTTACTTTTCACGTAGAGCTCAAGTTTTGTTAATTTAATTTTGGTCACTACAAATTAAGTGGTCCATGTCTAGCCTTGTCAACCACACCAAGATTTATAAGTTAAATCGATATACATGCCACTTATTTCTCTAAAAAAAATAAGATTTGTTTTCTTCATTGTGATTTTAAATTGTTTTTCGTAAGTCCTATGTGGGCCAAATAATTAAGTATGGAAATTGATAAAAATATATGAATATGGGTTTTATTTTATAGATCGCGTTAAATTACGTAAATTGTAAATTTTAACTTAAGAAAAAATTATTTTGAACAAGATATGCCAAATTATTGTGGTTGATATAAAACAATATTTTTTATCTAATATTATATCATTTTATAATTCTTTTATATTGATTGGTGTAAATAGATGGGGGTTTGATGTGTTAAATAAAACAACTAATTTATACTTTTATAATTTAATATTTGCAAGTGGGTCTGTAAGTTAAGCGATATAGGGGAACGTATGATTATTTCTCTCAACCACCGTACCACTTTCCACTTATTAGTCACATTTATCTTATGTATACACTCAAAACACATGGTCATTTGAAAGCAACCAAATTATTCATTTTATATATATTTTTCTATTCACCAAGTAAAGGCATTTAGAGGAGATTTGAATCAAAATAATCATTTTTTAATTTTTTTTGTACTTGCATATTTTCATTTAAGGTAAGACAAAAGGTGCGGTTGTTAAATTCTTATTTCTTCATGATATTTATCTTATGAAGACCTCAAGATCGATTTTATGTTAAATCCTTCGGGACGTGAGAATTCTACAGAAATTCCTTGAGATATCTGTTATTGCGATCAGTTACTCTAAATCTAAAAATGTCGACTATGAAATGTTTGATTTATATTTATTTTATGTTAAATACGAATTTTGCATATATATTCTGAGTATTTTATTTAAAATATTCACTCTTAACAAAAATTTTAAATTAAAACAGGTCGTGCTGGGTGGAAGATTGGACAAGTGGTAGCTTATAGGTTGCCAAGTAACAAATAAATTTTAAATACGTTCATAGCTAAAATTTCATTTAATATTTTCAAGTTCAGCATTTGTCCATTAGAAGTTTTGACATTCATGTTTTATTTATATTTCATTTAAATTGACATTTGAATGATCTTATTTAAATTTAAATATTATGTGACCACTTTAAATTTGTTGAGTGAAATTATTGACTCCCCTTTTAGTTACAACAAAAACTTTATTTTCTCAAAAATGAGAATTTATACTATCATGTTATTTTTCTCTTAAAATATATAATAAATAAATAAAGATTTTGATAACACTTCAAGTTTTGGAAATTAAAATTTAAGGCGTTCGAATACTAGGAACGCGATAGAAATTCATGAGGGATAAGATGGTCTTAAACTTTCCCAAAATGAAGAGTACGTATGAGTCCAATACGTATGATGTAACGAATTTTTTGTAACGACCGAGACCTCATGTACAACGGTTCTCTTGCGTACTGTCCACTATGGGAAAGCCTAAGCACACATATTTCTGTCGCGTTCCCAAAATTCAAACTAAAGACCTTTGCCTTATAAGATACTTAAACTAAATCCAGGTATCAATTGGGCAAGTTATCTCCCAAATTCAAAAAATAATATCCCAAAAGATGCAAATCTACAGCAATTGTAGCTCATATTTAACTTTTAAAGCGGGTTAAAAGATAACATGGTGTATCACTTCTACAACAATATTCAAGAAATGACTTAGTAAACCCTGTAAATGAGTATGAAATGGCAGCATTTAGGGTTACATTAGATTGCTTCTTGATTAATTAGGTAGACTAACAAATAAGAAGAAATCAGATACTGAACTATGGCATTGCTTCAATCATAAATCTATTTTAAAAAAACTGGAAGTGGAAGGTGTGTGCAGAGAAAAATAATTACTTTAAAAACATCAAAATAACATAGACAAGCATTAAAATTTCAACCCAGGATTCACATGAAAATGAGAAAAAATAAAAGGAAGTGAATATAATAAAGATTACCATCCAACAATGACTTCCTTTGGGTTCACTTTCTGATGGGATAATAACATATTGTGATGATAATCAATATCCAATGCAACCTAAAGGCCAAATAAATTGCAAAAAATAAGTTTCACATATTAAGCATAAAAGGTTCCATTTTACCAAAATTCATAACACCAAAAAAAATGAAAAACATAATTTTCTTCTTAGAAACCAACATTGAAAACTAAGCATGAAAATTCCAAAAATCGATACAATTAAGCAAAAAGTGCAGTAATTGCGAACAAATACGTGTATTCTGGTGGTATAACTCGAAAAATTATCTCTATATACAGAAAAAATTAAGCTGGCGACTTACGATAATGACTATTTACAAGCAGGAAAAAGCATGCCCCTAAATATCCAGAAGATTACAACAATGTGCCATACTTTTCTTCAAATGAACAAACCAAGCCGTCGAAGTGGAAAATGGAAAAAACAAACCTGATCTGATGACTCATTGTGTGGAACGGCGTAAGAGTTACGAATATCGACGGTACCATCAGGTAAAACGGATCCGAGGAGAGTGCCAATGACCCGCTCGGCTTGGTCGGCTCTCCGTACATAGAAATCGCATATGTTGAAGATGACTAGCGGATGGACCCTAGCCGATACACTTGTTGATGATGATGATGAAAACTGCAACACCGTTTGTCCGCTCGACGCCATATTTTGATTCCCGGCGATGCTACAGTTAGAGAGAGAGAGAGAGAGAGAGAGAGAGAGAGATGTACTAGGGTTTTGGGGGTGAACTGTGAAGGTTGCAGAAGAGACTGGGGTCGTGTATGAAAATGGGCCGCGGTCAGTAGCTTAGGAGTAGGACATGAGGTAAAATTTAAAAGGATTGGACTGCTTTGGTAAGGTCGCGACCTGTCCCCATGGGCCAAACTAACCTTGTCAACCACGGGCATTGAAATGAGGAAATTACATCCAAGCTTATTTTTCAATTTTTCATTTCAATAAGAGACATTTCTTCTATTTTTACTATATATTATTTCAAAAATAAGAAAATAACTTTCAAAAATCAGATATTTGACACACACACACACACACATATATATATATAAAATTAACCCACCTCACTTCCACCATCCATATTGCTCTGGGGACTATTTCGGCAACCGTTCTGGCCACCACTCTTCTCCGACGAACGTTTCGACGACTGCTCCGATTCCTACAATTATTCCAACGACTATTCCAATAACTGTCCCAAATTTATATAATATGGTCACAAATTAACAATTTAATTAGTCGCATATTATTTTTCGGTCACAAATCATAATTTTTTACGTCACAAATTATTTTACAGTTACAGCTCAAAAATTTTATCGGTTCCAATTTGTAAATCGATCACGGATCAAAAATTTTATAAATCACAGTTTATTTCATTGGTCACGTATTATCAAATTATTGGTCACAACTTATTTCTCGTCACAGATCAAAACTTTTGTAGGTCACGGATTAATTTTTCGGTCACAACTTAATTAATTGTGAGTCACCGTTCGAATTTTAAGGTCACAAATTATCAAATTTTAAATATCACAATTAAATAATTGGTCACGGGTCAACTACTGGGTCACATACCACCGCCACCTCCAATGTCTCCACTGCCACTTGCGACCACCCTCATACGATGGCCGACTACGCCACCACCAGCAACACGGCCACCAACAACCACTTCCACCGCCACCAAAAACCATCACCACCAAACATCACCGCCCCCACAACCACCACTGCATCCAACACCACCATCATCGTTGTTGTCGCCATAACCAACAACACCAACATCTCGCCACTGCAGCCAATATCACAAACCACCACCAACAAAATACCAAAAACCACCACCGAAGCCGTTGCCACCTCACCACCAACACCACAAAAACCATCACAACAACCACCACCACCTAAACCCTCCCCCAACTGCACCAAAACTACTGCCAAATTCAATAAAAAACCACCCCAACCGCCAGATCCACAAACACCACCACCACCACCACAGAACACCATCCAAACCCACAAAATCGAGCCCATCAAAACTCAAAGAATAACTAATCTTCGGCAGCAGTAGACCCACTAAGCGGAGCACACATCGACTTCGAGCAGTGACACTAATCATTGCTCTTCGCAGTATTTACAGTGGAGCCGACAGATCAGCTTCGCCTAGCCATCTTCTTTTCATTACGAAGGCAATCGTAAGCGGTCGTCATTGTGATGGCGGCGGCGCTCACATCCAGTCGGGGTGCTGGGGTGACAGCAATAGAGGAGATGGAGATCAGAAAGAGATGGGACTGAGAAGAGAGAATGGATAGGAGGATAGACGGCAGGCAGAGGCAGCGAGCGGAGACGGTTGTGTAGAGAGAGAGTTGAAGGAAGCGACGGGTTGTGGTAAAGAGAGATAGAGATGAGTGTGAGGATTAATTAGGGTTTGGGATGTATGTATTGGAGTATATATATTTTATAAAATATCTATTTTATAAAAATATTAATTAAAATAAAATATCTAATTTTTGAAAAGTGAAACTTAAGATCTGATTTTTGAATATGGGTCTTGAAAAATAAGGTTTTGAGTAATTTTCACTTTCAATAATCAAATCCTTGTTTTAACCATATTATTTTTTCATTCTCATTTTTCTACTCATTTTTAATCACATTCTTCAATAAAATAATAATTTTCATCACATCAATAATTTTTCTTTCTTTTTTAACCACATATTCTCCATCAATCTACTATTCCAAAATACGTTCTTCCAAAATAATGTGACTCAAACACACCCCAAATAATAAAATTATACTTTTAATAATCGGGTGTACACAATCCCACCACAACCCACGTAGCTCTAATTCATTTTTCATCCCCAAAATAAGGTCACATAAACAGTTGTTTCTTTTCACTTCTTAGGCACCATCACCTTCCTCTTTGAAACCCAAATCATTTTGCAGTTGGACATATTCAAAACTAAAAAGGGGGAACTCGACCCACACTGAACTAAAATCTATTATCTCTAAATTTCATCACCTACCAAACACCCATTGATGTCCACCATCGTTCCCTTCTTCCGTTGAAATAGAAGGTGCTTATACTTCTCTCGAGCATGTGCTATTAAAAAATATGAGTGGGCTTGTTATTGCAATTTGTGAGGTCATTTTGTTTCTTTCCTTTGGCTTTTCAGATTGAATGTGGTTGTCGGTGGTGGTGGTGGTGGTGATGGTGGTGTGTGTGTGTGGTTGTGTGATATTGGTGCGATCTAGGTAGTAGTGATATTATTGTCAGTGTGATTTGGGTGGTAATAGTCTGTGCAATATTAATGGTTGTTGGTGCAGTAGTGATGGTTATTGGTGTGATGGTGATGATGGTTGTTGGTATGGTGCTAATTGTTGTTGCTGCGATTTATGTTTGTGTAATGTGATCGGGTGTTGGCGATGGTTATTGGTGTGATTTGTGTGTCTGCGCAGTGCGATCTGGGTGGTAGTAATGGTTGTTGGTGCAGGTGGTGGCGACGGTATAATAAGTTGGATGGGACGAAGAGCATTTGTGACAAATTGCTTGAGTAAAATATAATAGGTAATTTGTGATCAACAAATAATATGTGACTTAAAAAATATGTGATTTGTAACTAATTTGTAATTGTGATCTACAATTTGTGTCTTTGTAATGGATAAATGAGTACGATCGATTAACTTGATAATTTGTGATCGAAAGATAATTTTTTATTTGTAACTAAATTTGCAGTTGTGACCCACGTTTGTATCTTTGTAATCGTGACGTTCTGTGATTTGTGATTAATACGTAATAGTGATCATAAAATTATATATTATTATGACATTAACCTATTTAGCCTATGTTTGTCTACCATTAATTTAAAAAATTGTTTGCTACAGTAAGATTCTTCACCACACATTCACCTAATAAAATATTCTATATACAAACTAATAAAGTTACTTAAATTTACCACACATTCTCCAAAAAATACTATTCATTACTCTATTTTCTCTCAATAATGAAAAACAAACACACCCTTAATTATCTATTTAATTAACATTGCCTAGCTTTTGAAAGAAATCCACAAGTTTTTTTTTTTTTTTTTAATTTGAAAATGTATTTTGAAACTATGGTAATTACTAATTATGTATTTTTTTCCAATTAAATTAGGATTACAAAATGTTCTATCTTGCATCATCATGCCCCGAATGAGAAGGAAATTCTTCAATTAGTCGAGGAATTGTGATCAGGTTATCCCACTCTGCTGTCGTTCATAGTCAAAACAGTTTGCTATTAGCCTTTTTATGCTTTTCCTTTCTTCATTTTTTATTTAAAAAATTTGTTTTTCCTGTACAATTAATAAAGAAAATTCATAAATTTTTATTTTCAACCTGCACGAAACGTAACAAACAAATACATCCTCAACATTTTTTTCAGCATAATTTATCCCAACATTTCAATTATGAAGCAAAACTAGTAATTTCCTCGATTTTATTTGCCCTCATCTTTAAATAAACAAAATCAATAAAACCAATGAAAAGGGAAAAATTGCAAAGAAAATTGAAAAGGGAGTCTCATGATTTTTCAAAAAGTACAAATAAATCTCATTTATAAATTAAATATATAATTTAGAAAAAGTAAGTACTTCATATTTTCTAAATTAAGCTTACCCATTACAACCTATCTCGTGGTCAAACATCACATCCACAAGTACAATCATGTCATAATCATCATCACTTTCATAGAAAAATTAATTCAGTATATATATATATAATCAAATACCACATTTACAAGTGCAATTATGTTAGAATCGTCGTCACCTCCATAGAAAAATTAATTCCTTAAACCCATTCCACCACTCATCGTAGCAGCAGCACTACCACAGATAGTATGCACTTCACCAGGCCTCCACTATTCATTTACAAGGACCAAATTGCTTCCCTAAACCCATCGTAGCAGAACCACCACAGATAGTGTGCACTTCACCAGGCCTCCACTATTCATTTACAAGAACCAAATAGCAGCCCAAATCACAAAGCTCTAGTTTTTAGCATCCTAAGTTTTAATGCAATTTGGTCTTACAAACTAATATTGGAGAGCTGTGATGGTTCTACTGCGATGAGTGGTGAGGTGGGTTTGGGGAAAATATGTCTTTTATTTTTTACAAATAATTTTTTAAAAGTGATAATGATGTCGTCGCCTCCGAAAGTATGATTGCATTTGTGAAGGTATCATTTAGTTGCGGGGTCAAGGTAGGAATCAGGGTGGTGTTTAGAGTTTGGTTGGAAAAAGATGATGTATTAATTTTTCCTAAATTATTTTTTTGTGCGTAAATATGTATTTCATTATTCAAAGTGAAAATTATTTGTACTTTTCGAAAGAAATCTACTTGTAATTTTTCCTTATTATTTGTTGTTTTATTGCTATCATTTTTTTTTTTTATTTAAAGAGGAGTTCAAATTCGTTATTTAATAGTCAAAATGGAGGGAAGACGAATATTGTAACATAATTGAAAGATTGGAGATGAATTATGTTAAAAAATTAATTAACAGTAGATTTGATATATATGGTACGCTCGTTATTCCTTTCTCGTAAAATGGGTTGTTCAAAGTGATATCTAAAATAAAAAAAATTACGACATTCACAATGTTACTCATTTACAAAAATTATCCTCGTACTAAATTGAAGTTATGACATGCACCCAAGAAGTGGATTGGGACACAAAAAATAAAATAAAAATTAAGCCCATATTTAGTTGAGGATAAAATCAGATTTTTAGTTGATAAAAGTTGATGAAATGTGTGGTTGAAAAGTTGTGAACTAGAATGTACAGTTAAAATTAGTTGTTAATTTTGACTTAACCCATGTTTAGTACACATTAAATTTTTCATTCACATTCTTTTACTTATTTTCAACCACGCATTCTTCAATAAAATAACATTTTACATTACATCAATAAATTTTTTTTTTTAACCACGCGTTCTTCTTCAATCTACTATTTTTTTTAAAATTAAATCTTGATTTGAATGCTACCAAGCGGGAGCTAAGAAAACAAATCAGTAATGAAATTTGAAAGCCGGCAGTAAATTGAGCGTGGAAAACAAAGAACGTACAAACTAGTAGGTTGGTTGCTGTGTTTATTTGCATCTCTCTTGAACTTCATTGAAAAGTGAAAACCAAAGTCCTTTCCCAATTATGCCAAAATAGTAGGTTGGGTGAGATAGTATTAAGCAATGGTCTTAGGATCAAGTATCTAGTTTATTATTGATAAAATTTGATGTGTAATAAATATAAAGGTCAATTTAACTTATACTTGAAGGGTAGTGTGAAAGATAAAATCTTACTAATAAATTATTCTCTTTCTTAACATATCCAAAATTTAAATTAAATGTATACATTGAAAAAAAAACTATATGAACTGGATAGTCATTTATGTCCACTGAGAAAAAATTAACCATATACCTCATTTAAAAAAAAATGATTTAAATATACCCTATTTTTGAGTTAATCATAATTAACTCATGTAATCAAAACTTAAATAAAATAAACATACCACATTTCTTCCTATCGTTTATGCCAAAGAGGTAAAGGATTTTTTTTCACAATTCTTCCATATTTCATCCTAAAATTCAATTTGTTTGATAATCTCTCAACCACAACCAAAGTTAAGATGGTACGAGGTGAAAACCTACCAAATCTGCGATTGATTCCCTCTTGAATAAGACCATATTTGACTAAGACAACGTTAAAATAGTTCTCGAGGATTCTAGAACATGCATGGACATCGACAAAGCTACCCAAGGCTTGGAAAGAAGGGGGCTCGGTAGAAACCGTCAAGATAGGAACACCTTACTAAATTGAAAAATAGAAGATATCCTTGATCGGGCAGACATAAAAGGAACAACTTCTTCACCTGATGTTGGAGGTCAAATAAAGAGGCATCTTAAAATGTTGGTTAGCAGGACGACCTCGATCGCAGCGTGTAAATATGACAAAATAGTCATACCTATCTAGTAATTTCATCCCCAACAACGACCTAAAGACCTTAAGAGATGGTTCCATGTTCTTCTTGAGCCAAACTAGAAAGTAACAATTTAAGGCACGGAGAGCATTTGGGGCCAATTGCCTGAGGGAAAGATTGGAAGTGTCGAACAAATTGACTAAGAAGAGTATAGAAACCGTCTATATTTGGATTGATTATTTGTACTATATTTAGTTTAGTTATTTCCTTATTCAACTGGATAAATTAGGAATTTTTTCTTTTCTTATATTAGGAGATATTTTCATTTCACGCTCCTCTATCTTGTACTATTAATATGACTGTATTTTTTCCATTATAAAATAAGAAATTTCTTTCCTCATGGTATCAGAGATGCCAGGTTATTCTAAACCCCGCAGACAATGACGGAAAATTCCATCTACAGTAAAAACTCTACAACATCAGAGTCATCTCACGGTGAGACAAAGATCAACTCCACAATCAGTTCTCATGGAATAGATAATACCTCTTTCCAACTTACAGTGGAGAAGTTGAATGGGAGGAATTTCAGGGAATGGTCTCAATAAGTGAAATTAGTAATTGAAGGCAAGGGAAAAACTGGTTATCTGACCGGAGACAGGAAAAGGCCTGCAGACGCCACTCAATTACATATATGGAAATTAGAAAATTCTATGGTTATGGCTTGGCTAGGAAATTCTATGCAGCCATCTATTGGAAAAACCTATATTTTTCTCCCAACAGCAAAGGATATTTGGGATTCTGTCAAAGAAGTACACTCAGACCATGAAAATCCATCCCAAATTTTTGAAATTAAAACCCGATTGTGGTAAATTAAACAGGGAGAAAGGGAGGTTACTGATTATTACCTGGAGACCCCTTTGGCAAGAACTCGATCTCAGTTCTGAAGAAGAGTGAGAATGTCCAGGCAACAACGTGAAGTATAAGAAAAAACTCGAAAATGAACGAGTTTATGAATTTCTCGCCGGTCTCAATCGACATCTGGACAACGTTAGAGGCAGAATACTGAGCCGGTGACCACTACCTTCGACCAGGGAAGTATTTGCTGAGCTGAGAAGAGAAGAAAATCATCGGAGAGTGATGTTGACGGAGGAGCTGAACGGCGACAGTGAAGTCGCGCTTCTGTCGAAGGGAACTAGAGGAAATTTTGGGCTACAATCTGCTTCTATTCCACGCTTCAGCCCAAATAGCAGTGGTAATGGTCTCTTTAAAAATGGGCATCTTCAAACCGAATCCAGGTCAAGTCATTTTGGGCCTACAAGAGCTACTAAACTTGGGACTGCAAGATTTGAACCTGAAATTGTAGCACTTGCTTCAAAATTTGGACATGGGCTAGGTCAAAGACAACAAAAGGGATGTCCATGGTGTGATTACTGTCGTAAGCCCGAAACATAAAGAGGACACATGTTGGGATAAACATGGAAAGCCCACAGATTGGAGCCGAGACAAAACACTAAAAATCGCAGTTACCAAGCCTTAATCGACCAAATAGAAAAATCTAAGGAAATCAAAAGTAGAGCATTCATTCCTGAGTAGTTAGAGCAACTATATCAAATTGTCTCGAGTCTCCAAACATCAAGTCGCTCATCCACACACAGTCTTTCAAGCTCATTAGCCCACAAAGGTAGTTTTCTAAAAGCCCTAAATATTTCCTCGAGATATAAAACGCCTTGGATCATTGAATCAGGGGCATCTGATCATATGATGGATGCTTACCATCTATTCACCTCATACTCACCCTGTGCGGGCAATATAAAGGTTGAGATCGTCGACGGATAACTCTCGTTTGTGGCAGGAAAATGGAGTATTCGTATGTCTGAATCTATAACTCTAAAATCTGTTCTTCATGTCCCAAACTTGTCGTATAATTTATTGTCTGTCAGCCAATTAACTAGAGACTCAAATTGCTCCGCTAATTTTTCTCAATCTCGTTGTGTTTTTCAAGACCTATCATCGGGGAAGACGATTAGCAATGCTAAAGAGTGTGAAGGACTCTACTACTTTGAAAAAACTGAAGTGAGTAAACAAAGTCAAACTGAAACTTGTAATTCTATGTTGGTTTCTAAGGATAATGATGTTCTATTATGGCATTATAGACTAGGTCACCCGAACTTGCAATATCTAAAACATGTCTTTCCATCTATCTTCTTGAATAAAACATTTGTTGATTTTCAATATGAAATTTGTGAATTTGCGAAACATCACCATACTACTTTTTCGAAATCCACATATAAGCCATCAAAACCATTCACCATAATTCACAGCAATCTATGGGGGCCTTTACAGATTCCTAATCGCACTCACACAAAATGGTTCGTCACATTTATAGATGATCACAATCGGGTATGTTGGGTTTATCTACTTAAAGAAAAAACTGATGTACGTTCCATATTCATCAACTTTCACAAAATGATTCAAACACAAATTCTGATCCTACGCACCGATAATGGAACTGAATACTTCAATACCATTCTACAAGATCATCTACAAAAACATGAAATCGTTCATCAAAACTCGTGCGTCGACACTTCCCAACAAAATGGGATTGCCGAACGAAAAAACTGACACATACTTGAAGTTGCTCGTACCCTAATGTTCACCTCAAATATGCCAAAGATGTTTTGGGGAGATGCTATCTTAACATCAACATATTAATCAACCGAATGCCTAGTCTCATACTTTCCTTCGAATCACCTATACAAATACTTCAGAACTCATTTGCTTTTTCTCGTCTAATTCCAGACATATCACTCAAGGTGTTCGGTTGTACTGCCTTTGCTCACATTCATTCTCATAATTGAGGAAAACTTGATCCACGTGCCATTAAATATATTTTCATCGGATACTCCCCTACTCAAAAAGGCTACAAATGCTATGATTCATCAACAAAAAATATATACGTTAGTATGGATGTCATATTCTTTGAAAAGACACCATACTTCAACAAAACCTCTCTTCAGGGGGAGACCTCTAATGAAGATAGGTTCTTAAATCTTGAAATCTCATCCCCAAAGAACATCGATATCTCACCCACAGAACCTAAAATGCCATATATAGAGGAGAATATGAACTCAGGGGGAGATTGGAATACAAAATGACAGGGAGATGTTAGTTTACTCACAGAGGCCAAAATCAAAATACAGGAAAAGCCCTACACTTGAAGCACCAAGAGAATCAGAACTGATGATAGCTCCAGACCTAGCTCCAAATTCTCATGAGTCTACCGATATCGATCTACCTATTGCACTTAGAAAACAAACTTGGTCGTACACTGTCCACCTTATCTCGAAATTCATATCTTATTATGCTCTATCTACAGGGTTTCGCACTTTTACATCTAATATTGACAGTACTAAAATTCCAAGGAGTGTCTAGGAAGCTTTGAAAATTCCTAAATGGAGAGAAGTAATGATGGAGGAAATGCAGGCATTGGAAAAAATGAAACTTGGGATGTGGTGGATCTACCAAGAGGAAAGAAACCTGTAGGATGTAAATGGGTCTTCAATGTAAAGTATAAAGCTGATGGAACAATCGAACGGTATAAAGCTCGACTGGTTGCTAAAGGATACACTCAAACATATGGTATTGACTACACAGAGACATTTGCACCGGTAGCCAAACTAAATACCATCAGAGTTTTTTTTATCTTTAGCAGCTAATTTGGACTGGCCTCTACAGCAACTAAATATTAAAAATACATTTCTCAATAGTGAACTAGAAGAAGTCTTCATGACTCTACCACCAGAATTTGAAACAAAGGATGAGGATAATCGGGTTTGTAACTCAAGAAATCATTGTATGGTTTCAAACAGTCACCCAGGGCATGGTTCGATAGATTTGCAAAGGTGTTGAAAGACCAAGGTTAACAACAGGGACAATCGGATCACACCATGTTCTTCCACCAGTCAGAAAATTGAACAAAGACCATTTTAATCGTATATGTGGATGATATAATCCTAACAGGAGACAATTTAAGCGAAATAGGAAGAGTCAAGAAAGTCTAGCGACGGAATTTGAAGTAAAAGATCTAGGACAAATGCGGTACTTCTTCAGAATGGAAGTGGCAAGATCAAAAAGAGGTATCAGTGTCTCACGACGAAAATATATTCATGATCTCCTAATAGAAACTGGGATGTTGGGATGTAAACCAAGTGACACGCCTATTAATACAGGAATGAAAATAGAAGACGATGGAAATCCCATTCAGAATGAGATATATCAAAGACTTTTTGAAAAATTGATCTATCTATCTCACACTAGACCTGACATTGCCTTCCCAGTAATTATGGTAAGCCAACATATGCACTCTCCAAAACAGATTCATATGGACAATTGGAAAAGGATTAATCTTCTAGAAAAGTGAAAATAAGAGCGTAGAAGTCTTCACAGATGCAGACTGGGCAAGCTCAACAGAAGATAGAAGATCAACTACTAGTTATTATACCTTCGTATGGGAAAATTTGGTAACTTGTGGAAGTAAGAAGCAAAATGTAGTGGTAAGAAGTAGCACTGAAGTTGAGTTTAGAGCAGTTGCACAAGGGATATGCGAATGACTGTGATTAAAGAAGCTTTTAGAACAATTATAGATTACAGTAAAACTTCCAATCAAGCTCTACTGTGATAACAAAGTTGTAATAAACATTTCTCTTAATCCTATTCAACACGATCGAGCCAAACATGTTGAAATGGACAGACACTTCATCAAAGAAAATGTTGAAATTGAGACATTTGCATGACCTACATTCCCACTAGAGAACAGATTGGTGACATATTCACCAAAGGACTACCCAGACAAAGTTTCGACGATTTCGTTCACAAGTTGGAATGGTCAACATTTACAATCCAACTTGAGGGAGAGTATAGAAACCGTGTATATTTGGATTGACTATTTGAACTATATTTAGTTTAATTATTTCTTTATTCAACTAGATAAATTAGGAATTTTTTCTTTTCTTAAATTAGGAGATATTTTCCTTTCCTATTCCTCTATCTTGTACTATTAATATGGCTGTATTTTCTCCATTATAGAATAAGAAAATAAGAAAGTTCTTTCTTCAAAGAGGTGAAGGGAAAATCTAAGACCTGCCTTTGGACTTTCTTTGTAAAGTGCCACCTCGTCTTATTGTCCTAAAGAGAGTCGTTCGTGAGGATCAAGGGTCATATACATGTGGTCTGTTAATAGAAAGAAGTCTTTAAAGTCCCAAACAATTTTACCTCGTTGTAACTTGTAAGTACTAGAGAATCGGGAATAGTATGAAATATCAAGGCAACTGGGAGTCTATCCCCTCGCTGTCGCGTCAGAATATGTAATCCAACATCTCGAGTGTACTACTCCGATTCTAGTAGGTCCAATTATTATTGATTATGATGTTGCAAGATGCTCAAATTCTAGTAGGTCCAATTCCTTGGACCGATGAGAATACTGCTAAAAATTGATTAATACCATTTTTATTTTGAAAAATTAAATTGCAAGACACTTGTATTCTTTTAGTAGGCTAGTGATTATTTGCTTTGATAAAAAATGAGGGGAATTCAGTATTTAACAAAAACCTTGGGGCCTTACTACAGAAAGTGCTACATAGGGAGTGTTACTAGGGGATCTTATCTTTTGTTAGTTTGTTCATACTGTAACTCTTGTTGCGTAGCCTTTTTTTCTCATTAGTCATGCTTAGCTTGTTTATCGTTAAACATGTTTTAATCATTTATCGTTTAGTAGATATAGTTGTTTTTGGTGTAGTGTCAACTATTGAGTAAGCAATCTCGATATTCCTCCGCCACAAGTGGTTCTATAAAAAAAAACTGTCATAGTTAACACGAAAAAAAAAAAAAAACTCACAGTCCCAGAGTAATGAAATTTATTGATCTGAAAAATTATATTTCTGAGAAAAATAATTGCACATGTATCTCCTCCAAATACCTAATTTAAGTATATCCTACTGGTGTGATAAAGTTGGTAAGATTTTGCGATTGGTTCGACTGGAATTAGTAGCTTGGGAGGCCACAGTTAAAGGAGGTCCCACCATGTAAATTAGTTCGCAACCGAGTATGGGCGAATGCCCTTTAGCATATTGTCTGTTACAAGATGAATGACATAAATTAAGCATGAATTACACAGATCAAGCTGATGTATATCAAACAATGTGCACAACTCATTGTAATTACAATTTTCCATATACCGTTCACTTTACATATATTATGTAATTATTCTGAAAATCAAAATAGATCAATACAAAAACATTTCTCCTTCTCGGTTTTTACATTTATTATCATGGTATCAAAGTGTCTCCTTCTTTGGGATCTCTAAATAGCTTCCAAACATTCCCCCTTTTCACCATGGCTTCACCACCTCCTCAGACCTCATCTCAACTTATCAGTGATCTCACTTCACCATACTTTCTAACTGTTATTGACAACCCTGGAGCAACCTTAGTTCCTGAATTACTCACAGGCGACAATTATTCCTCGTGGCAACGATCCATGTGAATGGCTCTCAATGCAAAAAAAAAAAAAAACATGTTTTCGTTGATGGCACTCTAAAAAAACTGCAAATGCTTCCATTGCTACACTGTGGGAGAGATGTTGCGACATGGTCCTCTCTTGGTTACTCAATTCCATTGACAAATCTTTACGGCAAAGCTTGATCTATTGTCAAAGTCCATTTGAAGTATGGAAAGACTTAGAACACCGATTCTCTCAAAGTAATCACCCGCGGCTGTATCAGCTGAAGCGTGTTCTCGTTAATCTTCATTAAGATTCCATGACTGTTACAGCCTATCACAATACCATGAAGGGTCTTTGGGATGAATTACATATTTTACAGGAACCCAATTCTTGCACATGCAGTGCTAGAGAAAATACTTCAGCAAAGGAAAATGTAGAACATTTGTTCCAATTTCTCATGGGCCTCAACGACTCCTTCAACAATATTAGGAGCCAAATTCTAGCTATGGACCCGTTACCATCCATTACCAAAGCTTATGCTACCATTCACCAAGAGGAGACACAACGGCACCTTCATTTACCCCATCCTACCCATACCTAACAGTACTCGCCCTTCTCATCGACCCCATCACAAAGCAAGAAATGGTAAGAAATGCACCAAATGCAAGAAAGAAGGACATCTTGTTGGCGGCTACTACGAAATCATTGGATATCCAGCACATTGGAATACCTCCAAGCCTAAGAAAAAGAATGTTGCTGCCCTTACTCCATATCCATCAGCAAATGCAATATCCTGGGAGTCCTCTTCTTCCACTGTAAGTGTGATCCCTGGTCTCTCCACCGAGCAATATCGGCAACTGATGGGTCTCCTTCAGCCAAGCAATTTGGATGATTTTTCTGGTATATATAGTATTTCCTCTACCACATGTTCTCTGACTTGGATAATTGACACGGGTGCTTCATCTCACTTTACCCACAAGGGCCACTGCTCAAGTAACTCACATAGGAAACCTTCAATTATCACCCTCACTCTAGCTCCTTAGTGTTTTATTTGTCCCTGGTTTTAAATACAATCTCATTTCTGTTAGCCAACTCACTAAATCATTCTCCTACCTTACTTTCTTCATGTCATCCCTTTGTATTTTTCAGGACCAACACACGAGGAAGCTGATGGGAATGGGTGAGGAACGTGGAGGTCTCTATCATTTTCGAGCATCGGGTCCCATTGCTCTTCACATCGATTCTCTGCTCATCCGTTATGGCATTTCGTTTAGGTCACCCTTCCATTCCTTGTACTCCAAAAGAACTTTCTGATTTGAATAAAGATGCTCGTTGTGATATTTGTATTCGCGCTAAAAATACTCGTTTACCTTTTTCATTGGTTGAAAATAAAAGTGTTCACTCTTTTGATCGTATTTATTGTGATATATGGGGTGGCTATGCCACATCTTATCATTCTGGTGCACATTATTTTATTACTATTGTAGACGATTATTCTCGTGTCACTTGGATTTATCTCAAGAAATTTAAGTCACATTTTACTGTCTCATCAATTTTTTCTTGATGATAAAAACTTAATTCAAATATGACATAAAAGGGATTCGCACAGATAATGGTCAAGAATTTTTAGCTCATCGCTTGCAATTTTTTTTCCTGATCATGGCGTAATCCATTAGCGTACTTATTTTGAGACGCCTAAAAAAATGGTGTTGCTGAGCAAAAACATTTTCACCTTTTAAATGTTGCTCGTTGTTTACGTTTTCAAACTTCCTTGCCTATCTCCTTTTGGGGTGAATGTATCTTAACTGTTACATATTTGATTAATCGCATCCCATCAGTCTCTCTTAATCATAAATCTCCATATGAGCTTCTCTTTCATAAAGTACCCACTTATGAGCATCTTCGTATTTTTGGTTGTCTATGCTATGCACATACTTTGAATGCTAATAGTGATAAATTTTCACCACGTGCATCCGCATGTATTTTACTTGGCTATTTTCTTAGTCATTCCACTTATCGTCTCTATAACATAGCAACCAAGAAAATTTTTACTTCACATGATGTTCGCTTTGTTGAGAATATTTTTCTTTATGCTTATCCTACGGTATATAAACTCACAAGCACCGACCCTGTTGTCCCCCATCAACCCAAATCCTATATTCCCTGAAATTCTTTATGAAGAACGCTCAAAATCAAACCACCGATAGTCCTACAGATATTCCCTCCGACAGCCATTCCACTTAACCCATTGACCCCAACCCTCCATCTGGCCCTTCTCGACCACACTGCCATATCAATCGTCCTTCCTAACTCCAAGACTATATCTGCTCAAACCTCTCGGAGTCTTCACATTCCAATCTCGCTCCACAGACTTTCTCAGGTACAGTTTATTCTTTACCTAATTTCTTCTCTTATCGTTTTTTCAGTCCTAACCACTTTGCTTTTTTCACATCTGTTTCCAAAAATGTTCACGATCCTCACCTTTATTCTCAAGTTGTCCTTCTTCCTCAGTGGCGAGCTACTATGGCTGATGAAATCAAAGCCTTAGAAATAAATAACACTTGAACACTCGAACCTCTTCCTTCAAACAAAAAACCTATTGGTTGTAAGTAAGTTTACAAAACCAAACTCAGGGCTGATGGATCCATCGAACGTCATAAAACTTGGTTGGTTGCTCAAGGTTACACACAAGTAAAAGGTTTGGATTATCATTATACTTTTGCTCCCGTTGTTAAACTTGTTACACTTCGTTGTCTTCTTGCTATAGCTATAGCTGCAGCTAAAAGTTGGTTTGTACACCAATTAGATGTTCACAATGCAAAGATATACATGCATCCACCTCCTGGATATTGTCCTTAGGGAGAGAAGCGTTTCTGTCGCTTGAACAAATTTTTATATGGTCTCAAACAAGCTTATCGACAATGGTACTCCAAACTATCTCATGTTTTTACATCGGCTGGTTTTTGTCGATCTCATGCTGATAGTCTATTCACTAAGATTATGGGGACCATCTTCACTGCCATATTAATCTATGTTGATGACATCCTTGTTACTAGTAATGACCTACATACCATCGTTGCCCTCAAGAACAACCTAGCTACTACATTCAAAATCAAAGATCTAGGGAATCTTAAATATTTTCTTGGTATGGAAATAGCATGATCACCTGTTGGGATTTTCTTTGACCAATGAAAATATATTTTGGATATCCTTTCTGATGCTGGTCAACTTGGTTCTCGTCCTGCTTACTTTCCCATGGAGCAATATTTTAAGCTCAATGGCACTGATGGTGATCTTCTTGTTGATCCAGCTTCCTACCGCCGCTTGGTTGGTCGGCTCATATACTTGACCATTTCATGATCGGATATTGCTTACACAGTGAATCTTTTAAGCCAATTTATGCATGCTCCTCGTGAACCACATCAGCAAGCTACCATCCGTTTGCTTCGGTATTTGAAGACCACTCCTAGCTATGGCTTGTTTTTTTCTTCAGCCTGTAGTTTCCAATTATCTGCCTTTTGTGACTCTGATTGGGCCAGTTGTCCTATGACTCGACGTTCCACCACAGGTTTGTTGTCAAACTTGGAGATAGTCCTATTTCTTGGCGTACAAAGAAGCAACCTACTATCTTTCGCTCTTTTGCTGAAGCTGAATATTGCACAATGACAACCACCTCTTGTGAGATTACATGGCTACGATCTCTTCTTCGTGATCTCACCATCTCTCATCCTCAACTTGCACTACTTCATTGTGACAATCAAGCTGCCATTCACATTGCACGCAATCCTGTTTTCCATGAACACACTAAGCACATAGAAATTGATTGCCATCTAGTGCGTGACCACATTCGTGCTGGTCTTCTCACCCCTACATATTCACCCACCTCCCAACAAAAAGCTGACCTCGTCACAAAACCTTTGGGTCGTGAATTGTTCATCTTCTTTAGATCCAAGTTGGGCATCACAGATCTTCATGCTCCAACTTGAGGGAGAGTATTGTCTGTTACAAGATGAATGGCATAAATTGAGCATGAATTATACAAATCAAGCTGATGTATATCAAACACTGTGCACAACTCATTGTGATTACAATTTTCCATATGTAGCACCGTTCACTTTACATATATTCTGTAATTATTCTGAAAATCAAAATAGATCAATACAGAAACATTTCTCCTTCTCAGTTTTTACATTTATTATCACAGCAGCTGGTTTTGGTGGCGATGAAATTTCGAGTTTTTCTTTCACAGTTTTTCCAGTCAATCAATCTAGCTCACTTATTTGTATTCTTATGAGTTCCCAGGTTTTGTAAATATCAAATTACCTAGCTTTTGTCATAATCTGGTGATAGAAATGGAATTACCTCATTCACTTAGGCTCTTAGTCTTGTGCCTGTAATATGATTTCACTTGGCTTATTGCAATTGTATGCTCTCTTTTTTCTTCTTTTACTTGTTCAGCCCTTCACATCTAGTTAAGTGGGTATAACAATCGTTTCTTTACTTAGGTCTATAGAAGCAGTAGCAATTCGTTTATGTGAATTAGTAATTTCGACATTGGTTGATTACAACAAAAATATCCGAGTATTTTGTGATGCAGGTTATTGAACTTTTTTTCCTTTTGCTTTTGAATCAATCTTCTGAATTCCTATGTATTCTCTCACGTCTATTTGACACGATAGTTTTTGGAGCACAACGGAAATTACCTTAATTGCCTTCGTGATTATACTTTGGATAGTTCACAATGGTTATAAACAGGTTCTCTAGTTCCTATAATTTCACACTGAACTTTGGCCATTGATATTATGATATTGTGGAGAATTCTCCGTCTGTGAAATATATAACTAGGCCTGTACTGGATTTGGACAGCAATCTCTTGAGGATGTTAACTTTAACTTCCGAACTTCTGAAAAACAAAATCGTTTGGCAGGGAAATCAAGGATTTATGAAGATGAATTCAGTACAGTGGGTGCCTAGTCTTGGGCGCTCGTTACAAGCACACATCTCAGTATAGTGACATGTTTGAAACGTTAAATTAAACAAGTTTCTTAATTAAGTCTTCCAATTCAATATATCAAACATGTTCTTCACATTACCTATGGATTGGGTCTATTCTCGCAGCAGGCTGAATAACAAAATTTGAGTGGGCACATTAAAAATGAGGGTTCTTCTTTGCAACTATACTTCCTGTGATGATCATCTACCAGCCCATTCATTATCCAGTAGACAAAGTTACACTGATAGACCTCCTATCCGTTTCACATATAAAGGGTTTGCCAAGTCATCAGAAGTTAGTTAGATAATGGTAAAAATGTAAGTGTTGTGGTAGGAATTGTGAATAAAGATGGAGGGGACGAGGGGTTTGGGGATCATTGGGATTTTTACTGAAATTCTGTTAGGAGTAGTGGGGGGAGACTAGGCCTCTCAAATAGCCTTGGAATTTGTTATCCATTTTGCCCAGTTCATTCTTCTATATCAAATCACTAGTTCTTCCATGTGTTTTAATTCCAATTCCTCATTACAGTTGATTGTTCATTCTGCCTAAATTGAGGTCTAATCTGATATTTCATCAGCAGGTCAGGTTCATATCAATTTGGTATCAGAGCAGGCATCACGAATTGTGACGTCGGCATTGCAGTGTTCATCTGAGACTAGTCAACAGCTAGTGCACAGCCATGTCTTTCGGCTCGGGGAAAAGCTTAGGGTGTATGGTCACCTGCTCGATGTGGACGTCGAGTCGGAAGCGTGGTGGTTTGTCATGGTTTCCATTGGGGTGTATGGACACCTAAATCCCACATCGAAAGTTTAGGCTGAAGATGTGGGCTTTATAAGCTCTTGAGCACCCTTCCCTTAATAGCTAGCTTTTGAGGTCTAATATGATATTTCAACGGCAGGTCAGGTTCCTATCATACACCGAGACTGCAATCAAGCCAAGGCTTGTGCCCTTTTAGCAAAGCTGCGAGCCTACTTAAATGCCTTACCATGCCTAATCTACTAAAAGAGGGCTTACAACAAGCAAAGCAAGCTTTCCCCCTTCGTTTGTTGTGGATCGTGCCTCACTGCAGGCACTGACTGCTCAGTCATCTCCAAGGATAAGAGTAATTTGAGATGATATCACTGCGCACAGCAGAAAACCAGTTACGTTCCTCACCAAGACGATAAATCACACTCACTGCATCTGAAATATTCGAGATTCTCACTGGAGAGAACACTGGACAGTTTCAGCAACGAGTGATTCACATTAGTTGCATTCTGTTCTTTGTAAGCAGTGGGATGTTTATGCTTTTAGGACATTCAATCATGGTCCCTTACCATTAAAATGATTTGTTGGGATGCTGAAGATGATCTTGAAGATTTGATTTTATTTGGAAGAAAACGCTTATCTAACCACTTCACATACAAAGCATGCAATACACTGCATTTCGTTTGGTACATAAACTACAGCCAAGTTCACGGAAATTTTGCCTGTTGTACAGGTCAACTTGTATATTCAAACTGCAGAAACGCTGCTTGTCCTCTGCAGGGCCTATAAGTCTTCAACTATATATCGACCCTACCCCTACCCCTACACTTAATCTTCCTCTCATTATTCGCCATCACTAGCTATACATACAAACAGGAATCGTTGCATTTTCATTTCTCAATCTTACGCAATAGTTCTTCAACCATTCTTTGAGAAAATCAAATCCTTGAATGGATGGTCCAATGAACTGTTATAACATGTTTTGATAACTAGGCTGTCCGCTACACCATTTCTCTACAAGTTTGAACTTCTTGTGCTGCTATGGGAATTGTCGAGAGGAAAACAGGTTTCTTCCCCACCAGTGCTCCACAAGAAATTGGCATATCTAGAAGCACAATAAGAATTCTCAGGTTCGGCAGCCAACGCTTGAAGAAATCTTTCTTCAGCTCCCCAGAAGTCCCTCCTTACTGTCCATAAAAAGTTGGCATACTGGCTCAGGGACTCTGCATCTGGTGGCAACACTTGAACTGTCCGCTTGTAGCACTCCTCGGCCCTGTTAAAATCCAGCATAAAGTTAAACGTAAATTGAGGGCAAACAAAAATCAGGTCCAAAGAAATTATGTACAGCAAAATCATCTACAATAAAAAGCAGCATATACTATACTAAATTGACAAATGTGTTTTAATATAACATATGCATCTCAACTCTATTGGAACACTAGTGGTTATGCTAAAACCACCTTAATACATTTTACGAGTAAAGAAAGACATGGAAGCCTAATGACATCAATCAAAATAGAGCATGCATGCAGATTTGACTAATTACCTTGCATAATCACGTGCAACAAGGTGCAAGAATTGAGCATAGTTGCCAAGTAAAAGTGGATTATTTGGCTCCCGAGACAAGTGCATCTGGTAAAAAAAATCAGTCCTAAGATAGTCCTCGTATTCATCAGATTCAAGCTCCACAAACACTGGGGAAACAAAATGCACCATGTCATGATCAAGAACCTCATCCTTCAAACTCGATTGCATCTTTGTAGCATCATCTACCATGGAATCCCACAAGTTCACCTCTTCCTCACTTCTCAAATCATGCTCACCGCTCCCTGGTGAATTGCCAATTTCCATGTTTCCACCAATGTTTCCTACATCTCTATCTTCCTTAACCAAAATTGTGTCCATTGATGATTCAATTTTTGGATAATGTCCAGTTTGTTTTTCTTCAATTAATAATCCACAGGATGCTGCAAAAGAAACATTATGGAATGCAGAGCAGACACTAAAATTTGCTAAAAGGACCATTACATAGATCATCAAAGATGGAGTTCTTGACAAGACTTGTCGAAACAGCCATACAAATGATGGATGCATTTCTTTCTGGACCTTACCCTTAATCATCTCTAAATCTTCAAGGCATAACTCTTCTCTAGTCCGCAATGCATAGCTCTGTAACTCGACTATGATGCTTACCATTGAAGCAAAGGCCTTTTTCACTGCCGACTCTCCAGAATCAATAAAGCCCTCATCCCGTCGCAATTTCTTCTTTATCATCCTCAAGGATACGGGAAGGTCAAAACTCTTTGCCTTGTGTTCAATAATTGCCCGTATAACAGCCTCCCGTTCTGGCCAAACCGGTGGATCTGGCCTTATACCGAGCATCATAGGCTCCAAGAAATAAAATTGAGATGGGGAAAACGACTTTTCATCCATTCCATATCTATTATCAAAAGAGTTTCTTTCCAGTATTGTGCAATGCTGCTTGTTTTCTTGATGTCCTTCATTCTCTCCACCAAACCGTACCCCGAATCCTTTACCTAATCGATCTTCGTGAAAAAATTCATCCAAATTAGACCAGCAAGATCGCGTAATGGTAATTGTATGATCTCTTGAGAGAGTCTTCTTGAAAATACGAGACTTGTTGGAAAATTGAATCCTTTCGCATTTTTTGGTGGAAGAAGATGGGATAAAGAGGGATAATAGGACTGAAGAAGGAGTAAAGGCTTGAAGGACTTGGTGTGGAAATTCTACAACAGCGTTTAGCCTCATGGTTTCTCAAACCCAGAGAAAGGCGAAACAGGCTAGTAATGAAAAAGAATTAGCAAAAGACCAATGGCTGAGCAAGAAGAAAGGTGGGCGGCTAAAAATATTAGTAGAAGAAATAGTCAGAATTTGATAACAGAAACCCCGTGGAAAATGGATTCTTAAAATCCCCGAAATAGAAAAAAGAAAAACACAGTGGTTCTTGTTGAAGCTAACACAAAAACACAAACACTGCAAAATGGCTTCTTTTTTTATTTTCTCATTCTCTTTCATACAGTAAATATTCCAAGTTCTAACACAATAATCAAATTCTAGTTCAACCAAACAGAACTTTTTATCAGATAAATGTTAAATTTTAAACAAACCCAACCGTTGTTTGTCTATGTCATGATCAAATTGATAATTATCCATATTCAAGCCCTTTAGCCCCAAAACAATATTAAACCGAAAACCAGGGAAATTACAAGAGATCCTTCAACGTACCAGAGAGTTTCCTCCTCAAGGCAGAGAGTGTAAAATTGCAGATTTTAGATTAGATTGTTCTGTTGATGATGTTTTCAAAAAAGAAAATAATATTTTATTTTTTAGAGAGAGGAGAGAGATAATAGAAGATAATTATGAGAAGATGACGAGTGCATGCACTTTTAGGACCATTATCGTATCGTACGATGAGTTGCAGAAGAGACCAAAACACGTGTACGTCAAACAGACCCAAACCCATCGAGATCTTTTCTTTCTTCTAGAATTTAGATATCCAATTAAAATTTTACAAATAAATGTGTTTGAGCTAGAGGTGATAATCGAGTCGAACGGTTCGTCGATTCGACTCGTCAAAAACAAGTCACGATCCGCTTGAACTCGTCAAATAGAAGAGCCCGAGCAATGCAGGCTCGGCTCGCTACACGAGCGGCTCGCCGAGCACACGAGCCAGTTCGTGGGCTCGTCCAAAATCGATTTTTTTTTCAAAAAAGGTTTATCTTCTTTTTAAAAAAATGGGTGAGCCGACGAGCCACCCATGAACGACTGCTCGGCTCGTTGACAAACTAGCCACGAGCGTGCGAGCACGAGCCCAGCCCGTGCGAGTAAGGGCCAAGCATTTTCTACCACTAGTTTGAGCCATATTATTTTGAAAGAATGTATTTTTAAATAGTAGATTGATGAAAATGTATGATTGAAAAAGAAGGAGAAGTAATTGATGTGATGAAAAATATTATTTTATTAAAAAATGTATGATTAAAAATAAGTAAAAGAATAAGAATAAAAATTTTAACGTGATTCAAACTGAGGCAAAATAAGGGGGCATTCACTTGTTCTTGCTTCGTAATTGTGTTTCTTTTGATTATGCCTTTGCATGTGCTCTATTTTAATGTATTATTGGGAAAAATATATTTTAAAATAGTGATTTATTTTAAGAATGTGTGACTAAAAATAAAGAATTTTTTTTAAATTTATGCATAATATTATTTTGTTGGAGATTATATGACTAAAATAAGAGAGATAAAAATACACTTTAGATAAAATGGAGGCCAAACATCAGTTAAATATATTTACATTTTAATAAAATTGCATAAAAGATTCGTATCTTTTACACATTATCACATTTATGTCTCAATTTTTTCGATTGTATTACATGTACATTATCACTTACTGGTGTATTTACAAATAGATGATGTGATAAGATTTGATTAATTCAAAATCAAATAAATCAAAAAAAAAAAATTCCCCCACTTTTTTCATCACATTATTATTCTTAAATTCATATAAAATGTTCATAATTATGATTTTTCTCCAAAATTTTCTTTAAGCTAGAGTAAAACGACTCATTTGCCTTTTGAATAAGCAAAATAAATAATACTGTAAAAATTCGATTAAATATTTAACTTCATTTTAAAGAATGTTAATAATATTTTTTGACGAAATCATGATTAAGGACAATAATTTTTTATTGATGAAATGTTAAAATAAGAATACGATGAAAAAAGTTAAGGATATAATTATGATATGAATAAATGTTAATGCTCTATAATGTAATTAACATGTGATGTATTCTATAAAAAAATGTGGTGCGAAAATAATCAACAATTTTTGTTTTTCTCGTTTCAAAATATTTTAGTTATACACTTTAATATTTTAAAACATCAAGCATGTTTGATCCTCATTTAAATTTTTTTTTTAGGTCAACTAAAAAGTTAATTTTTATCCGAACTAAACAAGGCCAAAACTTCTGTGCTTACAAGATGGAATGAAAGTAATGGATAGATAAAAGGTAGAATTTTAAAAATAGTATAATTTCAAAATTAACAAATTTGTAAAACACTTTCAAATATCAATTAGTACGTGATTGTGGCATGTTCTGAAAATGATTATAACCTATAAATTATATGAATTATCACTAACTATAATGTCTGATTGTAACATAATCTATATGCGGTCTATTAATTTGTTTTAGTGTGGATTGTAACTTAGTTTGTTTTACCATAACATTTATAATTGGGAATTTATCGGTATGTGGCATATCAATTAGGAGGAAATACATGAATGTAACCCAAAAATAAAGTCATATTTTCAAAATGACTTTTGACCATTTTAAAATTTGAAAGTTCCTAAATTACCCTTAATATGAAGAATTTTCAAACAAGTCATTCTAATATAAAAAGGTTTCATTTTAGTCCTTAAAATTTTGATTTGATATTAACTAATTTTTGTTCATAATTGTATTTTTGCACAAACCCCCTAAAATGGTATCAGAGCAATAATGAAAAGCCCCGATCCTCTCACTCGAGACCTATGCCCGAACCGAGGCTCTCCGTAGGGGATGCTGTTAAACCATAAATAGTTGCAAACTAATAGGTACCTTTGAGTGGGCTGCTTCTTCTTATGAAGTGGACTCAAAAAATGGTATCAGAGCCGAGAAATCGTTAACACATATATATTAAAATGATAAGATTCTATTTAAGATTATTAAGCAACCAATTAAATATAAACATTTTCAATAATATTTAGAATACTCTAAAATTTAGAGATCATGGAAATCGAAAATTCTAAAGATTTTGAAACAAAAGTATACAAAGGAATAAAGGGATATTCTTTAAAAGGAAAATATGATTGGGAAAAGTTTAGAAAAATAAATAAAGCAGAATTAAATATTAAATAACATGGAGAAAATAGATTATTTAATATTTTAGGATCAGCCTTTAGAAGAAAGAAATTAGTTATTAATGAATATCATGAAATAGAAAAAGTCATATATATTAAACATACACAAGGAAAAATAAAATTAAATCTAATAACAAAAAGAAATGTTAATAAATTTTTAGGAAAATTAAAACAAGAAAAAAGGAATAAAATATCTT